>JAPSGF010000148.1:67993-132259 GCA_035772895.1 Perdix hodgsoniae
GGGGGGGTGGGGGAGGCGCACGGGTTCCTTTTGTGTGGAGGCGGCGGCGGCGCGGGGCGGGCCGGCGGGCCGCTCTTCCCCACCCCCACCTCCCCCCTCCCGGCGGCCCGCCCCTCCCCGCCGCTCTCCGTCCCGCTCCGCGGAGCGAGGCCCGCCGTGCCGGGACCCGGCCGCGCTCGCGGGGTTCGGTGCCGTCCGGGAGGAGCGGCCTTCGGAGCTGCCCGGCCCGCGCTGCGCTGCGTGAGGCGCTTCTCCCCGCTGAGCGGCCCGCAGCCCGAGCGCCGCGGGAGGAGCCCGCTTCCCCCGGGTTGGGTGCCGAGCAGAAGTTGTGCGAGCCCCGCACGGCCGTCGCTTTGCCGCTGAGCCGCGCGTCGTGCGCCAAGGGGGGAAATCGGAGCTGGAGAGCGCTTGTGAATGGAAGCAGACCCGTCTGTAACCAAGCGGTGCGGCCGGCCGCTCGGCGCTCCTCCCTGCCGGAGGTAGCAGCCGGTTGCTCGCGGTCGGACGCGGCTTTTGCCCGCCGAAGGCTGACCCGCGGTCTGGCCGCGCCGTCGCTGTGCTGCTCCGCACCCACCTTATCCGTGCTGTAGCTCAGGCTCTCAGGTCAGACGTGCGGTGGTTCCTTGCTGTGCAGGTGGCTGGGAAACCAGCACCGCTTGTTGTGAAACGTCGGAGAAACCGTGGCAGAAATGCGTCACGTTCTGCATGCGGAGCTGCTTTCTAGACTTTCTGCTAAGGTTAAAAAGCAAAAGTTGCCTCCTGCTTCGTGCCTTCTGTCTGCCAACTTGAATTCCTCCATTTATTCTTTGACTCGAATAACCCATGTGCTGTCAGCTCTCTCCTCTCTCTTTCCTGGTTCTTATCTTTCAGCTCTGGCTGTACTAACAGCACTGCTGACCTGCTGCTCTGGGTGTCCCCTTCTCCTAGTATCTGTGCTTGCCCACCAGACACTATGAGGAGACTGGCTTTTCGAGGTGCTGGTTGTACTCTGGTAAATCTGGTAAATTATTGATTGTATGTACGCCGCGCTCTCCGTTCTCCTGCTTTAAGGCTTTCCCTGACTGTTAATTATTCCTGCCTCGTTCTTATTCGTCTAATTTGTGTGCTCAAATTCTGTTGCTAACATAAATGCTCTCGTGCCGTTATGTTGTACTGCCATACCTTGTATCTTCCTGGGAGATCCCTTGATTTGGTATGGGCTGGGATGGATGAACCTGTTCTGTCCTTTGAGTTAGCTACAAATGGAGCTTTGTTATGATGCTGTCACTAGGAACTGGGGAAGAGCCAGCAACTTGGTCCATAAATCCCCATAGTCATTGGACAGTTGTTATTCATTTGTCACTGTTAAGTTGATAAATTAGAAACAGACTGAAACAGGAGGTGGATTTTTCTGCTTCTTGTTGATTGTGCCATTTGTCTTAAACACACAGTGGGAATTGTGGTCACACGATGACCCAGCCCTTTTCTGGCTTGAATCTTACACAAGGTATTCAGTAGCAGTTCATGTTTTAGTTGGTCATTTGTCTTCTTTGTGGCGTCCATTTTATTTTGTGTTGGCTTTATAATTCAAGACAGAATGAAGTGCTTTTCTCCATACAGCTCCTTCCTGCAAAACAGTAGTGCTCACGTTGTAATCATTCATAGCTAGAGGAACCAAGCTGTAAATGGTTTCAGAATGTGTCCTGGTAAAAGCTGCTAAATCCATCTTTGTACCTGTAAGCCCTTGGTTTCTGACATTGCTGTTGGTAGTGGCATTGTAAACCTGCAGGGCCGTTTTGCCTTCCCTTTACTCCCAGCTCATATCTGGCGTTCACTGTGGATATAAGAAATGTGTGTGACCCATTGCAAAACATAGCTCGCTTAATAGCTCTCTCTCATCAGAGGATTTGGTTGCAATGCCAAGAGTTTAAGAACATTTCTCTTCATTATAGAAGAAGTTGGATTCCATGGGTTCCAAGAGGCGAAGAGCAACCTCGCCGTCCAGCAGTGTCAGCGGAGGGGACTTTGATGATGGCCACCACTCCACAAATATCCCAGGCCCCAGCAGGAAGAGAAGGAGGCTTTCCAATCTCCCAACTGTGGATCCTGTGAGTACCTGCTTGCGATGCACACCTTTTTATCCCATGGGTTTATTGTATTCTTGTCTAAGAAATGCTAGAATGTGAGGTGGTATATGCCCCTTACAGCGTATGCTCTGGCTTCCTGCATATTTGACAGTCGTATTTAGCATGTATGCACTGAGTTCATCGTGTCCTGAAACTGTTGCTGCCTCGGCTAGGCTGTGTTTAGGATCGCATTCACCTTTGGTTTGCTCTCCTCGTTTTTGTTTTTTCCCTTTCTGTTTTCCTTTTTGCTGCTTTTTTTTTTTTTTTTTTTATGATGGTTTTAGCAGATGGGAGGAGGTTGGGTGGAGAGAAATTGAGAGTTGCATCTGAATAGCAAATGCTGGGAGAGAGAAGTGGAGAACAGCACTTCAATACGTGCTGAAACATAAGATGTCATTGTTAAGCTTTTGAGTTAGCGATCTGATTTTAAATAATTGCAGGGCAAAAGGACCTCTGTCAGAGTTTTAAATGTCTGTAATTCAAAGAGAGTTGTACTAAATTAGTCTGCATTTGGAATGTTCTACTTAGGATTAGTACTGAAAGAAAGTTCACTCTGTTAAATCAGACAATACAAAACAAAAACCAAATAGCCAACCCTAACATTCTGCAGTACCTGATGTGCTAGTTATCATACTAATGAATGACATGCTCGTGTTCTTCACTCTCCTGCTTTGGAGCACACTTTACGTGAGCAGTTTGCCTTCCCCTTCTTGTAATCAGATCTTGATTTGTTATCTCCTTAAAATCTGCTTATTTTTTTTTATTGTATTGTTCTTGAATTTTAGATTGCTGTATGTCATGAACTTTACAACACCATCAGAGATTACAAAGATGAACAGGGCAGGCTCCTTTGTGAGCTTTTCATTAGGGCACCGAAACGAAGGTAAGGCCATGGTTCTTGTCAAGCCTTGGATTTTAAGGAATGCTTCATCATTAAGGAAAGTTGTATGAAAAAAAAAACAACAACTTCAGCTATATTCATCACAATGAATAACATCAGTGTATGATGATGTGAGTGAGTGTTGTAATTATTCAGTGGGACCTGCTGATGTTGGTACTGGTTTTAAGTAAAGAAAGAAAAGAAAAGCAACACTGAATGCATTTGAGATAATTCTTCTGACGCCTGTCTAAAACACCTGACTAGAAGATGTTCCTCACCAGTGGTGGAATGTAATACTAAGGGTGTGTGTTGGGAAGGTTGATAAACTCTTCAAATGACTCTTGAAAATATAATAAATAGAGACTGAATGTACCTTAAACTCAGAAAACAGAATGATAATGGAACAGGTATTAAAATAAGTTTACTAACAGAACGCTGTCCAGATCTTTTACCTGGAACTGTCCTTGTTTCATTTTGTTGTCTCTATGTCTAAATTTTCTGCTTGGAATACAATGCCTAGTTTTGTCATTACCACAGAAATCAGCCAGACTATTATGAAGTGGTTTCACAGCCAATTGATTTGATGAAAATCCAACAGAAGCTAAAGATGGAGGAATATGATGATGTGAATGTGCTGACTGCTGATTTTCAGCTTCTCTTTAACAATGCAAAGGCTTACTACAAGGTGAGGAAAATAGGTACAAAGGCTTGAATTTATCAATGATGAAAGTGATAGAGATATACTGAGGTTCTTGCTTGGTTTGGCAGAAAGCTTTCTGGCTTTGCCTTATAAGAGAACAGCATGAACTTACTGCAGGTGTTTTTGTATTTTCCCATAATAGTGACAGTATCTTTGTGAGATGTCTTGCCATAGTAGTTTTTTTTGTGGGGATCTCATAAAATAACGTGGAGAGAGTATTTTTTTCATTTTCCAAGAGAGAGAAAGCAAAAAACCCAACAACAACAGAGAACAAGACTGATCTATTAAAACCTTCCCGTTTTATGAGATCTCATGTGTGACCTTTTGAAAAAGAACCACTTTTTTTTTTTGCCCTGAAGGAGAAGTTTAAGTAACAGCAAGCATGCAGTATGATTGCTGAATTTTTCTCTTCCGTTGGCCACTTACTAAAGTGAAAGAAGACACATGATTACTCTGGTTTCTGATGATAGATTGTGAGAGTATGTGATGTGTTTCACCGAGGCTGCAAGCCCCATGTCCATTCCTCCAAACTCAGTATGTGTTTTATTTTAGGTATTAATGGATTCTATTGCAGTTGCCTTAAGAAAGGAGGAAAGAAAACTGGAATGATCTCATTTAATGGAATCATTTTATGTATATAAAAAAGTGACCTTGTATATTGTGACTGAGATAGCAAACCTGAAACTTTTATGCTGATACCAGCTTTAATATATCTTTGTCTTGGGAAGTTGTCCAAATAATTGCTTTGTAATTCAGCCAGGCACTGTAGTCAGGTGACACTCGGATAAATGGTGTCTGTGTTTGTTTGTGTGTGTTTGTAGCTTTTTGAAGAATGAACAGGTTTAAGGATTAACATATTTCTACTTTGTGGTTACAGTAGAAAAAGCACAAAGCCTTGCATATTCATTGTGTGCTTTAGAAGACACTTTCCCCGTAGTGTGGTGGGTTTTTTTTGCTTGTTTTCTGTTTTATATGAGGAATAAGGAATGGATGGCAGGAAGCAATTATTAGCATTTTCCCAAATGTCAGGTGCCTTTCCCTGCAGGATATTCAGCTCAGAATTGTGCCTGTATTGCAACAGTTTTGCTTATAATATAGGAAGTAGATAGCCATCTTACTAGAATGCAGGAATTTTGCCATTGCCAGAGAAATACAAAGTTGTTAGATGAAGGTATGACACACAAACGTAACCTCATCATTTTTCATCTTTTACACTTTATTCATATAGTTTAGTTTAATACAGGGAAGGCTGATTAATTGGCAAGGTGTTTATGGCAGTAGGTGCTCTGGTGGGAGTGTCAGACTAAAACAGAATTTGCTTGTTTAGTATTTCTGTTCAAGTAATACTTCTGAGCGTCTTGCAGTAATGAAGAAAGGAGCAGGCTAGCAGAGCAGAGTATCCTTTAAGTCTGTCTCATAACTGGCACCTGGTCTGATGTCTTGAAAATATTATGTCTAGTAAGGTAAGCGTAAGAACAGTTATTGTGTTGCTTTCTCATCTCTATTTCAAGCTGTCAGAGGCTGAGAGAGTGAAAAAGAGTGTAATCAACAGAAATAAGATGACGTTTCTGCAGGAACTCCTGAAATAGTGGTGATGGCAGGGGAAAGGGGAGGAACAGCACAAAAGAGTGGGAAAGCAGTCCCTTCTTTCTGGCAGTTTTCTTTAGGAAGTAATAGGCAGATGGTTGACTGCCACTCTGTATTTAAAATATTTTTGCTGACTAATCCATACTATCAAGTTCTTTGGAATTTCACAGTTTTTACTGAACAGTGAAAATCATTGCAGAGCTTACTGAGATATGTGTGTGTTCATTGGCATTCTTCTTTGGTAGAATTGAGTTTTCGAGTGTTGCACAAAGGCAGCAGTGTTGGCTTAAATTACATTTCTGGCGTACTGACATGTATGATGTTTTAAATATTGGCACTGATGTGCTGCAACAGAACCTAGAGATCTCCTGAGATTCATCTCGTGCTTGTCTGTGTCTCTACCCAAAGCAGTTTTATTGCCAACTTTTCAAGAAGGCTGGAATGCTTTGCAGTGACAGAAGTGATGTTTTCTAGTTCTTATTACCATTCTTAACACTTCTGAAGAACCTCTCAAGCAGGAATTTCTGATGTTTTGTGTTACACGATAAGTTTAATACAATTCAAAAACTAATTTATAAGTTCCTTCTGGATGAGACGATTGTGAATTTTGAGGGTGTTTATGTTGTTTGACTTGTGTGGTTGGTATTTTTTCAGCCCGATTCTCCTGAATACAAAGCTGCTTGCAAGTTATGGGAGTTGTATTTGCGCACAAAAAATGAATTTGTTCAAAAAGGAGATGCTGAGGAGGAGGATGAAGATGAGGAAGGACATGACAGTCAAGAACTAGTAAGTGCAGGCATGACAGCTGCAGCTGGAGGAAGCCATTGCTCTGTGTGGCAGCTGACTAAGCTGAAGCTTGGTTTCCATTTGTGGAAAGGCACCAAGTCTTTTCATGGTTCAGTTATGCCCTTAAAGGTGTTTTCTTGTAGGTTTTGTTTTTGTTTGTTTTTTTTTTTTAAGCACGTTTATTAGTTGCCAGTTAATTATTTCACAGCACTGTGTACACGTTCCACCTCTCTGGGGAAAAAAAAGTTCTGACATTCTATCATAGGGACAAAATACAGCTCTGGGTCAGCTGTGTTCTCGACAGTGTGCCAGCAAGCTTTAATGACAATGTCTAATGACATTGCTTTCCTGTGTGCATCCTATACAATTACTGCAACTGTTCCTGGAGCAGTTTTTTAACACAGATATGACAATAGGAAGATTGGGTTTGCCTTTTTTTATTTTTTAAGACATTGGGATGCATGATTGCATTACTGTTGGCAATCAAGTTTCTTCTAACAGGATGAAATGTGTACCTGTGAGTCTATAGTGTAAATGTGAAATTATATTCTCATGTGCTTTACCTGATTATGTAAAGAATGTTGTTTTTCAAGGCTGCATGCATAGTTGATTTTTTTTTTTTTTTTCTGTCTCTGAAAAATAAATGTGTATGTTTCAGTGCAGTTTGAAGTATGGTACTTTGGCTGTGTTGAAACCTCATTTCATTGGTGTAATTTCTCATGTTAGTCATCTCCAGGTTATCTGAAGGAGATTCTTGAACAGCTTCTGGAAGCTGTAGCTGTTGCCACAAATCCATCAGGACGCCTGATAAGTGAACTGTTTCAGAAACTACCTTCTAAAGTGGTGGGTATTTTAATAATAATCATCCTGAATTTCAGATGTGGAAATCTGTATCACTGCCCCTGTGCACTGTAATGCACAGACTGAGGATGCAGTTTTTTGTTACTGTCTCATCTGTCTTATCTGTCTCCATCCACTTTGAGAGCTGCTTTGCTCCTACCCGCTCATTCCCAGGCCTATCATTGCAGACTGGGGCTTTACTCTGTTCTTCAACTTTAGTTTATTTGATTGGTTTTGGGGTTCTTTTTTTTGGTTGAGATTTCTTATGCTTTTTTTTTTTTTTTTAATCTGGCTGACTTTACTGTTCTGTTTCAGGTTGTGGTGTAACAGGTTTAACCAGCAAAATAAGTGCTTTGAAAACCATCACTATGTATTTGGTTTTCAGTCAGAACTGTTTATTTATGGCAGTTTATGGATGAGACATAATTGTACGTATCTGCCTTATAATCTGTCTCTCCAAACTGATGCCTGATACTGCAATTATGAAGCTTACACTATTCCTCATCTACAATTAATCTCTACTAACTCATAGAATGGTTTAGAAGAGCTTTGTGACTGTTCATGATAACATATAAATTGTTCTTGTTTTACAGCAATATCCAGATTATTATGCAATAATAAAGGAGCCCATAGATCTTAAAACTATTGCCCAAAGGATTCAGGTACAATACAAACTTATTAATGCATTACAATTTAGACTTGGTTAAAAATGAACATTCTAAAATTGCTGAAGTTAATAAGAAAAGCACATTTTTGCACACTACTGAAAACTCGAAATGCTGTATTTATTTAGTGTTCTGTCCTGGTTTAACACTGCAGTAGTAGCTGTGTTGAAGATCTAGCATTGTAAACCGGAGTAAGCTGACATTGAACCTGAGTATCTTGGGTTCCCTGATGTTTAATGGTTTAAAGTAATTCCTTGGCAAGTCCTACAGACATCAAACACTGATCTATTGAAGCTTGGTTGTTCATTATCATCACCTACTTCTGTTCTACTGCTGTAAATAGATGTTTTGTACTGGTTCATTTTTCATCTTGCTTTTCCAGCAATTTGAAAAACTGTTCAGTAATTCTAGCATTTTGTGTAGTAGTGAAGGACAGCATGAAGTCTAATAAGTCTAATTGAACTAGAGAATAAAGCTGAAATCACATCTTGTCAGAACCCTTCAATGTTAAGATAGTTTGATATATTAAGCTTTTTCCAATCTAAGCACTCTAAAGATCAAGATGTTAGTGTTTTGTTTTTTTTCCCCTAAGTACTCTTTTTCTTTTCTAAAACTGTTCTCTCTAGTCTGTAAGTGTTCTCTTCATCCATTATGAATTTCCTTTGCTTTTGACTTTCCATGCTGTCTGAAGGTTGCCATAAAGCAGTTCTGTTTTTCTCTTTTGCAGAATGGAACTTATAAAAGCATTCATGCAATGGCCAAGGATATCGATCTTCTCGCAAAGAATGCCAAAACCTACAATGAGCCTGGATCACAAGTATTCAAGGTTAGTTTCAGTCACTCATAGTTAGATCAAAGTTAGGTGTTTCTTTACTGTTTTCTGTGCTGTTGATCTTTGAACAAATCCTTAGTGTAAGGCCCTAAAAACTATTTCCATAATAAATCTATTGTTGGAATTTCCTTCCTATATATGTATAATATTATACGTATAATATATATCTGATCAAATAGTTGTAATATCTTTTGATCTTGAAGTATGAGTTTTTCCAATTAAATTCTATATCAAGATGTGGATTACATGACTTCCTTGGAAGTATGGGGGATCCTTTTGTTTGTGATTGTAATGGGAATGGCTGAGACTGCAGATTAAAATGTTAGTGGCAATGTTCAGCTATCATCCCATTACAGGTATTGGGAACTGATTGCACTTTTCATTATAAGCTTGAATAGTGGAGCAGTGCCTTCTTTGTGTAGTTTTCAAAGGTTCTTTTCCTTTTGGCTGTGTTTTTATGACCGAATTACACCTCCAACCTCGGTTAGTTTTCAGTTCAGCAGCATTTTGTGTGCAAGTTATTATATTGCTGTTTCCATGTACTTCTGAAAATAAGGTAATTTCAGTGACAAATAACTGCTTGTATGCTTAGTTCCTATGAGCTTTGTAGTAGAAGACCTTGCAATGTATATGACTCCTGTATCAGTGGTTCTTGGACTTTTCCAGTTGCACTGCTTACAGGATTGTGACTTCAGTTCCTGGCTGTGTTACCCAGGCTTGTAACCTCATTTAAATCTTGTAATCTTTGCTGTTTTAACTGTTTCTTCAAGTATCAACACTGTTGGTGAGAGAGGGGGGGGGGGGGAGAGAGAGAGAGAGAGAGAGAAGCAACATCCTAAAGCTCAGCCACAGCTGTAGCTAAATCATTTGAAAGTCACAGAAACTCATCTGTTTGTGGTATTCCTGTATGTTTTGTTTTGTTTTGTTTTTTCTCTTTTTAAGCGTGTGAGAGAAAATGAGCTCGAAGCTACTCAGCTTTTCTGTTTTTATTGCATTTTTATTTATGGCTACTGCATGGAGATTTTGTTCTGTACTTCAGTACTTAGTCCAAATTGTTTAGACATTCAGAAATGTTTAAAACAAAAATTAACAACATAAAACACCTAACCAAAACCCATTTTTGTTCCTGATCTTTGAATGGTTCTACCTGAAAATAACATTCTTTGTTTCCAACTATAAACAAGTAAATTCTTTTCATTGACAGGATGCAAATGCAATTAAAAAAATATTTAATATGAAAAAGGCTGAAATTGAACACAGTGAGCTGGCCAAGTCAAGTCTCCGACTCAGGTACCACAAATAGAGTTCTGTTTGTAAGACTGTGAAAATATCTGTAGTTGTTCCCTTAATTTTGCTGTGGAGAATATCCTGGGAAATAATTGCATGAAAATTTATTGTTCTATGGTTTATAACCTTTGGAAAGAGGTGGGGTTTTTTGTTGTTGTTTTTTTTCCTACTCAAATGCATCCATGATGAGTATTTCTGTACATGTTTTGGTGTCAAAAACAGTGTCACTGGCTCTCTTAAGCTCTGTCTAACCTACCATGTGTGTTTGTAAGTTAAGAACAGGGGAGAAGCAGTGATGGAAAATGTTGCATTGTTTTGCTTTGCTGTGCAAAAAGTACTGAGTACTGTTGCACCTTGTAAGGAGTTGAGAGCTAAGAGCTCACAGTTATCTGGGTAGGAGCAGAAATGCAGCAACAAGGCCCTAGGCAACAGATACGTAGAGCAGAGGCCATGCTGTATGAACTCTTATTTGGAAACCTATTTCTGGCTATGAAATGAGGTACAAGACACTGAACATCTGGACTTAAAATCAGAGAGGGATAGTTTTGGTCGTTAGGCAGGCAGGTATGAAATGCTTTTGACAGCTGTATTTGTTTCACAGAAGGAGCTTAATTAGGAAAAGGTGCTGCCTGTCCTTGATGTACAGAGAAGTAATGCAGTCTTTACAGGTGTTTCTTACGCAATTGAGTTTATTCTTGTATGTATTTTTACTTTTGAGTCACCAGTCGAAAGTAAGCTTAAGTATTATTTTTCAGTATGAGCTGTGTCATATATATCAAAAATAAAGCACTGTCTTGCAGGTCCTCCAGGGAGTCAGCAAACTCATTCTAGGGTGGACTAAGTATTCATATAAGTTGTTTACTGGCACTCCATGCTGAAAAATAAATGCTATTCATTCCCTGCAAAGGTCTGTGTGGTACAGCTGAGAACCCCAGCACCCTCTGTGTCCTGAGAGGCAGATTTTGCACTGGTGGTTATGTTTTGTTTCTCCCCTGAAAAATATTTAAAAGGTGTTAGCCACAAACTTTACTTTTAACACTGTTATGTCTGAAAGAAATGAAAGTTTCCTGCTTGGATATTATTGTTCAGTGCTCAATTACATTGTGGTTTTTCTGATTCAGTCACACAGTGTTAGCATGCTTCTCATACTTGGGTGAGTTGTCAGCCAGAGTGGTGAGCAAAACACCTCGTATAAAGGAAGAGACAAAAGCAGAAGCATTAAGGAATAATTCCTGATGAATATTGTAATAATTTTCCTCCAAGTACACGTGGTGCCAGAAGATCTTGGTTCTACAGACACATCATTTCCATATGCGTTAGCTTGGATGGAACAGGAATTACATATAGGCCCAGCAACTTTTAGTATAAGTTGTGATTTTATTTCTTTATTTTGCTACGTTGGGCTACATGGATGAAGCTCAGGGTGTTGTGGGTGCCCCGTATGTGGAGGTGTTCAAGGCCGGGTTGGATGGGGCCCTGGGCAGCTCCATCTGCTGCCTGTCCTAGTGGCTGGCAGCCCTGCCTGTGGTGGGGCTTGGAGCTGGTTGATGTCTGGGCTCTCTTCCACCCTGAGCCATGTGTGGTTCTATGATTCTGTGATATCACAAGTTGTGTTTAATTTGGAGTCTGACTCATTTTTCTTCAAACTTAAGCTGTTTGCATAAAAAGGGATGACAGATAAATCACACTGATATTTGTTAGTTGAATTCCTCTCTTGCACTGCCAACCCATTTCTACTCCTAAGGTTCCTGATTCTTTACATTCTCATGTACTGTGCTCTCAGTGGATCTGCGAGGCTTGAAGTAACTGAATGTCACATTAACTGATAGCTCCCTTCTTTGTTTCTGTAACTTGGCAAAAAATACTTGTAGTGCTTGAAACAGGCTACAGTAATGTCGAGCTGCTCTTTATATCAGGGCACGTGGGGTGCTTTTGTCTTTTCTTAAAACTATTATGTTTTTTTATTATTATTATTATTATTTTTTAGTTTAGTTTTATTTTTTAGTGCAAAACAACTGGGTTGTTGAAAGGTGTAGTCCAAACCAAACCTCCCACCTGCTATTCTGAAATATTTCATTGCCTGGTGGTTTTCTTTTGGCTTTGTTTTGTTTTTAATTGGACCATTGTTTGTATTCTGCTGAATCTACATCACAGAATCATTAATTTTTCTTGATTTGATTATCTCAACAGACAGTCTCTTTTACCTCTTGCTGATTTTGGTAGAAAACCCCCAGAAGTTCCTTTAATTATTTTTTTTTCTTCTGAATTTACGTCACTTTCTCTCTGATGGATCAGGCTCAGACTCCTTCTCATACCACTAACTTGTGTCAAACAACTGTGCTCTCCCAGCACAGGGTTCTGTATGTCTGCTGTCACTCTAAGCGCTCTTTGTCGGTGCATTTAGCTGTCCTCCCTTCAGTCAAGTGACAAAATGAAACTCCTTGACTGTGCACACTGTGACTTCTATTAAGCATTGATCAAACGTGATTTGGTATGGTTAGCTTTATGTTGGTGCTAAGGAGTGTTTTGTTGGCTGCTCACGTGTTGTTGTAGGCTGAGCTGTATGTATAGCTATTAATCCTTGATCTAAATGTGACCTTCTGGCTTTTTATAAACCAAATCAATATCAGAATGCTGGGGCACTAAATGTATCTTGGTGTTGCTTTACTTTAAGCTTTAAAATGGTTGTTTTTTTTGTCTGTCTCTGAAGCTTTTGTCTGATCTATCAAGGTAATTCTGTACAGAGCTGTAGTCTTGCTGCATCTTGTCTTGGGTCTAAGGTGGGCCTCTTTTTTCCCCCTTTCCTTGGCTTGTCTCTCCTGCATTAAGGACGCCATCAAATTTGACTGCTTCCAAGCTGACAGGTCCTTCCTCACAGGGTAAAGGCAGTGTGGGTGATGAGAGAAATTCTTCTAACAAATATTTTCGGTAAGTAAATTTTGGACTTGGAGGAAAAGCTGGGTCGTCATTACATGGAAATGCTGACTTTAAAAATAAAAAATACATATACACTTATGTTTTTTAGCTGGCACTGTTCTTTAATTTCCAATATTGACTCAAATACTCAAAATTTCAAATGTTTCCTTCCTATGAAGTATAGTTTAAGAAGGTACTTTACGTAAGTACGCTTCCGTGTTTGATTTTATATTTCATGTTTCAAACACTCGTTATTAAATACTTGCTGTGCAGCTGTTTCCTTAGAAATATTCTGAAGATTGATGTGCTAGACTTCATTAGAAAATGAAGGGTGTGGAAAAATCACAAGGAAATAAACTATAAGTCTAGGAAAATGATATTGGAAACTGAAAGAAATAAGTAGGACTAAATATTTAAGAGATGGAAGATAGAAACTGACAAAACCTGGGTTGTGGCAGCCCCTGCTATCAGTACGAGCTGGAAGAGAGATAAGAATGGAGCACAGCTCTGCTGACACCTCACCTGGAGTGCTGCGTCCAGATGGGGAGTAGTCAGCACAGGAGAGATGTGGGCCTGTTGGAGTGTCAAAGTCAGGCTGGATGGGCTCTGAGCACCTGATGGAGCTGTGGTGTCCCTGCTCAGTGCAGAGGAGTTGGATCAGATGCCCTGCAGTGGCCCCTTCCAACTCAAAACATTCTATGATGCTATGAAATCCTGCTAGCCATTAGAAGTGAGTTTCTGATGTGCTTATGGCAGACTTACTAGGCACACTGGTTTACTGCAGGCTGTCCAGTTTGTTCTTCATCACTTGAGAAGTTTGGTATGTAGCAGAGGCTTTATGCCAGCAGGCTTAGCTACTGTCTGGAAGCAGCCAGTCTTCTCTGTGTAGGCCTTGAACTGTGGCCTAATGCCCAGCAGCAGCACGGCTCTTTCAGGTATTGAGTGTTTGTGTGGAGTTAGTGTCATTGTGAGCAATGCGTGAGATGCTGTGCCCCACATTTGGGATAAAAGGCAGAAAGAATGATGCTGAAGATGTTGTGAGACCAGTTAACAGCTCCTTCACTTACAAACACTCTGCATGCTGAACAAGTGCAGGCAGGGCTGGAGGAAAGGGTGACTGAGTTATATACAACCTGTAACATGGTAGATTTCTTAATGCAGACCAATCTCTATAAAACAGGATTAAATAAGAGATTTGTTTATATAATTTTGGGATAATTGGGAAGACGTATTCTCATAAGTCCCAATTAATAACACAAATACTTAAGTATTTGAAGTAGGACAGAAGATGCATAGCTTGAGCTCTGACAGTCTGACTGCATGGGCAGTTTCTGGTTTGAGGGCTGGCCTGTTAAAATGAAGGCTGTCTCAAGGTGTGTTAGCAGCTTGGTAAGTTCTATGGTTCTTTCTCTGTAGCCATCTCTATTTTCCTGATAAGCAGCTGTCATGAGTTCTACTGGTTTACTGGTTCACTCGGGATGGCTGTTAATGGTGATTTAATTTCGTTATTTTTTTACTTCTGAAATCTTTTTTCTTTTTTTTCCTTCCCTCTTTTTACAGTAACAAAAGATCAGCCCAGGGGGATCGTTTATCAGCAATAACCATGGCATTGCAGTATGGATCAGAAAGCGATGAGGATGCTGCTTTGGCTGGTAGGAGCTGATATGCAATTTATCTGTTTATTTTCTTTAATTAAAGATCTCTTCAAATGTCACTCTCTATTGCAGCTGTTTCAAAATTCAGCTTATAATTCTGTTAAGTCCAGTCACTGTTTCCTCATAGTACTGAGTTATAAATGTGTAGCTGCTAAGAGATAGGCCCAAGTGGCCAAACTGATCCAAGCTTTGGGAAACTGTTGCATGTTTTTGTTCCTTCTAATGTGGAACAGACAAGGAGATGTTGAAAATAGTGTTGCGTGTTCCTTGGGTTCAAAGATTAACAATATGGCAGTTGTCTTAGAGAAACTTGATGCTGGCTTGTTCTCTCTTGTGCCACTGGCTCTTCTAAGAGCCTGTCAGGTTTTACTTTTCAAGGTTAAGGCAATTTATCTGGGATATTAGGAAAGCTAAATAATAGAATCTACAAATATCTTGTGTAATCTAGCAGTAATGTGATCTTGTGTGAGGGCTTATGTTCAAACAAAAGTACATAAAAAGGCATGCCTTGAGACAGCATCTTCAGTTTCATAAGCATGCCATAGCATTGTATTACAAACATCTGCTATAACATATGCATTATATCATATATTTCAGTATTGGCCAAATGTTACTATAGTCTGTCTTTTAAGTTAGTCTTTCTCAGTAGTTGCATTCTCAGTAATATCCTTACATTATCTCAGAGCAGGTATCTGACTATTAATATTTTTGTTACTTTTGTTTTCTTGACATAGGGTGTGTTTTATTTCATGTTAGAATTGTTGCTGCGTTCCGGTTAGCCTGGGCTTCAGGTCTGGCTCCCCTCTTTGGGAGATGTGGAGAGTATTCATTCCCGTGGCTCAGTGTCCTTGTTAGTTGCAGGCCTTCCACACCTCAGCGCTGTAGGAGCACGTAGCTTTCTGCTTCTTCAGGATTTAAATACTTTGAGTGGTTTAACCACTTTCAGATGTCACGTCTGCCATGGACATGGATGTCATTTGCACAAGGCCTTGTGTGTGTCTGAGATCTTTGCCTTAGTGCCGTTGAAGTTATCTTATTGCATTCATCAAAGGGGCAGTTTTTTGGCAGTTATCTGTCACTGTTTCTCAGTCTTTCCAACATACTCTTTGGGCATCCCTACGTTTTCATTCTCAGAGTGAAGAAGATTTTCCTTTAAAGCAAGCAGTCTTTTTATTAGTTGCTGTGGTATCTGTCTTTCCCCTAACACTCATTGAAACAAATGAGAGTTGGGTGTGAACGAGCATAGAGGGCTTCCTCCTCCTTGCAGAGAGTTCAGTCTTTGTGAGCATCTCTGAATGCAGCAGTTGCCTGAGCAACTGTTTCCAACTTGGAGTTTATCCTCACAGTTTCAGAGTGTGTCATGGTGTGATGGAGCTTGTTGAAGATTTCTAGCTCAAACGTACTGAGACACGAGCAGCTTTTGCAGCTCCATTACAAGTTATCCTCACTATAAATATAGAAAAGCATGAGGTTTATGCCTTTAAGACTGGTTGCAGCTTCTGATTTTACTAGCATCCATCTTGCTACGCTTCAGGCACTCATTGCTGTCTCAGTGCATGACATTGATGAAAACAAGCTACTTAGTAAGTAAAGGCTTTTTTTTTTTGTATACATTCACGTGCTTTCTTCACTCTGCTTCTTTCCTCTGTCAGCACTGAGTAAGGGCACACGTGTGGTTACTGCCTGAAATTTTTATTTTTGTTTTTTTTCTCTGTACCTGCTAACTCTTCCTCTCTGATGTGTTCTTTTGGGACCTAATGCTTCTGAAAGTTCAGGAGCCTCCGTCCGGTCTTGCATTATGTGCTTGGTTGTGTAGCAGAATAGGGATTTTTGTCTTTTGACTTTGATAATACATCTTCAATTGTCAAGATGCATTAATGTTTCCTGTTGGGAGGACATTATCATTTTCTGAATACCTCAGGATATATAGTGATAGCCATGTCTTTGAAAGAGCATACTCATTGTATTAAAAATATTTATAGGTTTATTCAGGTATTATGTACACACTGTCCTCTGAGTGCTTGTTAATTTATTTAGATTTCATTTTGGGGAATGCCTACCAAAGAAGGACCTGCCTTGTCCAGAGTACTGAACTGCTTCTTTGCTGGTTACCGTGTCACAGAATATTAAAATCCTTCTTTCTTGTGTTTTTTTTCCTCTTTCCTAAGAAGCAGCTCTCCTTTTTCTCTTGTGTTCATTTTTGGTGGAACAGAGAAAGCTGCAGTGTTGAGCAAACAAAAGTAAAGCCTACTTCTGTTTTATAATTAGTCTGGAAACTTGTTATACCTGGTAGCATTCTCTTTGCTGCAAGGATTTCTCTCTGTGCTCAGGCTGATATATGAGGTTCATGGAAAGTGAAGCACTGCTTCCAGTCTCTTTCCTGCTGAAGTTATTCTGTCCAGCTCCTGCTTTGCAGGCTACCACAGTAGATGCTGTGCAATTATTTGATGCTGATTGGTATACGAGCACATGATAATTGTAGATATCTCCTCTGAATCACTAATGAACATGTCTGGCATGTCTGTGCATCTACGGAGGTCTGCTTGTGTTTCAGCTTGCATCTGTCTTGGCTAGTAGATCTGCATAAATGTGCCATGTCAAACTGCAGAGGATAGATGATAGTACTGTGTTGTGTGCAGCCAGAATGCCCTCTGGCTTTGTCATCATTTCAATATATCTTTACTGAAATTGAGTAGAAAACCTGAAGTAGTGCCAGCCGCTACTGAGCAATAATGAAAACGCCCACTGGAAACTTGGCATGGGCACTAGAGAGCTGTCTTTTGTGTAACTGAGTTATCCAGTGTGTCATCCACCAAGCTGCCATCTAAACTGGGATTTGTAAGAGGGGAAGTGAATGAATAAATAGCTGTGTGCAATGTTTTTCCTGGTTTTGTCAGCAGTACCTGTTACCTCATCATAGTATCTTTTTTGTTTGTTCTAATCCTGAAACTTACTGTTTGCTTCATCAAGTTAGCTGGCAAAGTCTCTATAAAATTGATAAATACTTTTTATAATTAGCAGAAATACTTTATAATAATAATTCTAAAATGTGTACTTCTTCATTTTCTGTATATTAAAGGTGACCTTTAGTGTCAGTCTTGTCAATTAAAGGTCAGGTTTTTTTAATTGGGCTGTGAATGTTATAGTTTAAAGGATTATAGAAGTTTTGAAGTCTCTTCTTTTCACATGTATATGAAGAACATCATGTTTAGTTCAGCCATTTTCCCTGCCTAACCACCTTTGCAAATTTGAGATGTGGCTGTCAATTCATATTCTTGTAGCATACTGCAGTTGGACAGCGGCATGACTGTAGTTCAGTGTACAAATATATTTGGCACAAATACTGACATCAGTGTTTAAATGGCTAAATAAGGATGTCCTATAGCTGTCCTATTGGTAGCATATGGTTGAGTGGTCCTGGTGTATAATCTCATGTATACAAACTTCTCAGTGCTTCTGTATGCAGGGTGTGTTACCAGTGACTGAGCTAAGTCTCATGTGGTAAGAGAACTTGCTATCTAGCTATGTATTGTGGTGGTTTTTGTTTTCTGTTTTCCCATCAGCTTGAGGCACACGAGGTACAGCCATTTGTGATGTCCTTTTCTAAGATGTGAATCTGACTGCCAGAGTGGCTGAAGGACTCTTTTGTTCTTGTTTAGTTCTTTCTCTATTTGAAAAGTCAAACAACAAAATCCACTTGACTTGTACGCTCAGAGTTTCCCATTTTTCCTTTCTCTCTGTGCAGCTGCTGCTCGTTATGAAGGAGAGTCTGAAGCTGAGAGTATTACTTCCTTCATGGACACTTCTAATCCTCTCTATCAGCTTTATGATACAGTTAGAAGTTGCCGAAATAATCAGGGCCAGCTAATATCTGAACCCTTTTTCCAGTTGCCCTCCAAGAAAAAGTATCCTGATTATTACCAGCAAATTAAAACACCTATTTCATTGCAGCAGATCAGGTAAGAAAACAGAATGCAAACTACATCTGATGGGAAAATTTTTAAGGGTTTCTTTTGTTTCCAAAGTCCTATATTGTGGTCAAGTTGCTGATGCAACGTATACCATCTTTCCTTCGTGCTTTGATTGGTGCTTGTTTCACGCCAGTCTGCATCAGTCTTCTGATCATCTTTTATAAATGGCTGCCATCCATGGGTTTATTTTACATGGTGTTCCATTTATGCTGTGCCATATCAATAATTCTGGAGGGTTGGTAGACAGCAGAGGTGAAAGTTTCTGCAGAACTCTATGTTATGCCCTTTTCTTGACCCCAGTGGCTTGCTTACCTCTTACTGCCATGGCTTTTACATTAATAGTCTTCAGCAAAGCAAATTGTCTATGTCACAGTCCAATTGCGGAGAATATTTTCATTAATGATCTAGCTAGTCTGGAGTGCAGTACTAATGCAGCACATCATTCATAAGTCTGTGAGCCATTGAAGCTCATCAGCTCTCAGAGCACCATTGCTGGGTAAAAGCCAGTTTAAAAAAAAACAACAGTGAGCAACATCTTCCTTGAGTGGTGTGAGAGAAGCTATTACGATGGAGCTAATGTGGTTGGATATATGTCAAGGTGCTGAGTGCATAATAAGTCTTAGTGGCTTTGTGTGGCCCAAACCTCCTGCCCTGGGACCCAGGAGCCCTGTTACAGCTCAGCCCTGGAGCTCCAGTCACTGCCCTGGGCTGTGTGGTAGGAGTGTGTGTTCCAGCACACCACAGCCTGGCCATGCACTTCCACTGATCATTGAGACTCTGTCCTGCAGGCTGATTTCCCAGACTGAAATTGGGCCTGCCATGTCCCTGTGCACAGGCCCTGCCTGCCTGATGGTTGCTGGCTGTCTGACCCTGGCTGCCATCCCTGGGCAGGACCCGGACCTGCCAGCCTGCCTTCTTGCCTTTGTCTAGTCACCAAAACTCAGCCTGGATTCTAGGTTGAACCTAGAATCATGCTCATGGCTGGCAAGGCCCCTGCCCTGCTGACCACCTTCATGTGCTTGGCTCCCCTTCCATGGAACAGCCAGCCTACTCTGTTGTCATGGGATAAAGGCTTGGGAAGCAAGTAGAGAGATCCCACACTGGGTAGCTCTCCGTCAGTGGCTTTAACCACTTATTTCCTTATGTCTTAGTACAGCTGTTGGCTTGACAGAGGAGGCATCTTTTGCTGAAGTAACTACCCAGTGCATTTTTGGGGGGAAAAAAGATGAAATTGAGAACATCATTGATAGGGAGCATTTAATCTGAGTGTACAGAAGGGTATTGGTTCTAATTATGTATATATGGATTTAACTGGGAGAAATGTTGCTTTGAAAACATGCTGAGTACATTATAATTTGCCTTAGGAAGGCAGCTGTTTTTCTGCTTCCCTTACAGAGTAGTCAGACTACCCTTGGCTGTTGGAGCAGTCCAAAGATGGCATGCAAGTGTATAAAGAGCTTCAGAAAAAGATGATATTTCTCATTACCTGAGAGCTTGGAAAATAAAGCACAGTTGTTTAGAAATAGTGTGTGTACACATTGATAATATTTATGATATAAAGTATTTATAATTGTCTAAGTTGTTTTAGTAAATTCTGAAATTCAATTATTTGTTAAATACCACGTAGTGTTCTCCTTTATTATGCCTAAAAGCCCTGAAGTCATACATATGTGTACTTAATTGTTGTGCATTAGGGAAAACTGAAATGAGCATGGTTTTATTGGTATTCCTAGGGAGTGGAAGGCTGGTTTTGTTTTTGGTGTTTTATTTGTTTTGTTTTTGGAGGGGAGGGGACAGTAGATAGTTCCTGTTGGTTTGTGTGTTTGTTTGAAGATGCAGATTCAAGGTGTACACCTGATGGTCCTAGATGGGAACAAGAAGGTTAATTGTTGTAGTGACAAAGTAAGGGTGTTAGTGTACAGCCTGGCATCCCAGTCTCTTAGTGATTCCTGCGTTGGCACCTGGATATTTGGGCTGTGCTGCCAGAGTGCACTGTGAAATGGGTGGCTGAGTGTCTACTGCCATAGAAGCTTTTGTAGCTAATCATGTATTTCAGGAGTTTGTGCGTGTTAAATGCAGGAAAATCCACACCAAATGATTAATCATCTTTAGCATATCACAGCTCTGGGTGTGTTTTGTTTGGTTTAAAAAAAAGCAGATTACAGCTGTCCCAGCATCTTGATCACTCACTGAGCATTGTGATCCTTGGTGGCACGAGCTGGGCGCTGCTCTCAGGCTGTTGTGGCTGCAGGAAAGGATCCTTCCATGGCTGCAGTGTCCTTGTTTCCTCCTGCCCTGCTCAGTACAGAAGCCAGGGTTGGAATGGAGCCACCCCACCTGCCACCTCACTGTGCACATCAGCCATTTTCTACAGCCAACCTGGGCAGCCATGTCAGCATTTGGGTAACCATGCCAGCATTTGGCTACCATCATAGATTCAGGAAAGGGGTCTCATGTTCAGGTGGAATTCCTTGTTTTTTTCTGCCCTTGTTCTGTCAGTGAACACAGCTGAGACAGGTTTGGCTCATTCTTCATTCTCTCCCACAGGGTGTCTGTCTTCACTGATGTGATACTCCTTGCAGTACAGGTACAGGGCTGCAGAGCAAGAATATCCTCTTTAAACAGAAAGACCTTGACTTTAAGATATGTTAGAATTCTGCAGTATGGAGGTTATTTAGGCATTGTTAAAAGTAATTCAGTAATTCATTGCCTGGAGAAGTGCTCAGGAATTATGCAGGAACACACCAAACTTACTGTTACGTGGAATGCAAGTGTCAGGTACTGACATGCTTACAAGAACTGTGTTTCTCCTTAAGTTCTACAGCATCAGCAAATATGATCCTGAAGGCAATTTCATGAGACTACTCCACTGGGGATTTCTCTAACAGCTGTCCTCTCCTGTCTGCACGTGAGAGATGTGTGCCTTTGTAGGCATGCCCCAGTGTCTTCTGCTCCAGGAAGCTGGGGAGGGACTTTTTATATGGGCGCGTAGCTACAGGATGAGGGAAAATGGCTTTAAACTGGAAGAGGGTAAGTTTAGATGAGATATTAGGAAGAACTCTTTACTGTGAGGGTGGTGAGACACTGGCACAGGTTGGCCAGCGAGGTTGTGGGTGCCCCCTCCCTGGAAGCACTCCAGGCCAGGCTGGATGGGGCTGTGAGCAGCCTGGGCTACGGGAGGTGTCCCTGCCTACAGCAGGGGGTTGGGACTACAGGATCTTCCAACCCAAACCATCCTATGATTCTGTGATCTAATGGAAAGCAGTTTGTTCTGCATGACATCTGCTGCTTAAGAACCTTGTGAGCTTTTCTTATGAACATATATCCAACTTTATGTGTCACAGGAATATAAACTTTGTTTCACTTCACTAGACTGGGTTGAGATTTTCCTGGAGCTTAAATTCGTTGTTGGTTCTTGTTATTTCTAGATTTAATATTCAAGCTGAAAATAGAATAAACATATTAGTCTGATCAGTGGGACTTAACCTTGAAGGGGCAGAAGCTATGATCTGGTTAAATTGGATGTTTTATAGAACTTATAGTTGAAAGTAACGCTTAGGTTAAGGTTTTATTATTACTTTTGGAAAAATAATATATCGCTGTGTTGCAGTTTGCTTCATTTATGAATGTGCCAACTGGGAAAATACTCTGAAGATAAAATTATTCTCTTTAATATTTAAAATCACTTGCAGATTTTCCTTCTGTCTGCCGCTGTGGTGGCATAATGGCAGCAGGCAGCTCAGCTCCACCATGCTACAGTCCCACTGCTCCTCCATAGAGCAGTGGAGGGAGGAGATGTGATGGGAAATGCTCCTGGATTCATGTCAGGTCAGGGATATTCCTCGCCAGTTACCTTATGGGCTGGGCAAACCCAGAACTGGGAGATTAATTCAGTTTATTGCCTGTTACTATGAGACTACTGCAGTGAGAAACTAAAAGCAAACTTAAAAAAGCTTTCCTCATCTTCCCTTGTCCCTTTTTGAGGAAAGGAAATTGTTGCTAGTAGGATACATACCCTAAGAAATACTGCTGCCTTATTCCGCCTGCAGCTTTCTTTTATCTTTCTTTATGTGGGCATAGCACAGTTTGTGATGTGGGCAGAACAGCTCCAAACAAAGAGAGGTGGTGCTAAGGGATAGTGAGGAGAGGCAATCTGAACTGAAAAAGTGGTACTTCAGTTGAGAGGTGGCCTTCTGTGTTTCTTGTTCAGGAGCTGGTCTTACACCTCGTGCAGTGGAGATCAGAGTGCAAACCTGTGATTCTGTAATTCTGTTTACTTATATTAATTGGGAGACGAGCAATTCTTCTTTCTGCCATTCAGTCCCTCTAAACTTTAGTTTTCTGGAAGAAGGCAAACATGGTGAGGATGCTGACAAACTGTGTGCTGCTGATACTGAAGCAGAAATTGAGCAGAGGTGGAAGGTAGGCAGGATGTGTGCAGGCTGGCCTGCTTTCAGGGGATGAACCACAGAGCAAATCTTGGGAGGGCTTAGTAATAGTTGATGGCTGGAGCATGGCTGCTTTTCCTGTAATGGTTGTCTGTAACAGTGTTTTTTGAGGTATTTTAGACATTTGTCTGAAGTATTTGATATGCAAAGCTAAGGCAGCTGAGGTGGTCTTCATACTGTTAGGTGCCCAATTCTGCAAGTTTGTCAGTGTGAGTGATCACTTTGATCTGAGAGATCCCCTGGAAACAGACAGTGCAGCTGCCACTGTGTCCAAAGGGAGAGGAGTTCTGGTGGGCATTTCTCTCCTGTGAACTCCTTTCTGCACAGGACATGCTTTTCTCAATTTTTGTAGCATTTGTTTCCAAAGTGCTCTGATGATGCTTGTTTTTTTTCCTTTCTAAGAGGCAGAATTGTGTTTATTTGGACATCATTTTAGTTGTTCATTAATCCTTTGGAAGTTTAAATTATTTATGAACACTTATACTAGCACCAGTAAAGGAGAAAATTGCTGGAAACTGCTATTCACACATGTGTGCCTTGACAGATTGGAGTGTTCTTAAATCACTCTATTTTGAAAAAAAGAAGAGCATACGAGATTTGTGATAAAATTGGGCTTATTGGTGAGATTTCTGATGCAAGCTTTCTTTTAAGTATTCCTGTTCTGTGTTTTCTTGATTGTTATCTTACTGATGTTTTATATTTTGCAATACAAGCCTCGTGTGCTGAAGTCCTGTGGTGGCTTGTCAGTGTTCAGACTGCAAAGCCTCCCTGTGTGCTTTGCTCCCTAGATTTTGCTTTCCATACCAGCCAGCAGTCAGACTAGCTGGAGGAGATGTGGCATGACCTGCACAGTTTGTTATTGGATGGTGGTGAGAGCATGAAGTGGGCTTAGTATTTATGTCCTGAGTATTTATGAGTTTATACATCATTAGCCAGGGGCTCTGGGGAGTGAAATCCTGAATTTCATGTTTTGTTTTGTTTTAATACTAGTCATTTTGAATACTGGTAACATACTTGTTACCATAGGCAGATAGTTTTTGTTGGAGTTTTACATTGTACAAATGGAGATGGATTCTGCTTCATGGAGATTAAATGGTACAAAAATTCCTTTCCCCAATTTTTCCCCATTTATTTATTTTAATGCTTACTGCTCTGTAATGAAAGCTATCTTGGTAACTGTCCATTTCTGGAATGGCAGTGAGTGATGCTGACAGGAGAACCTTTCTGTTATGCATCACTTCAGTTGGAAATATTAAAAATAAGCTAGAAAATAATACACAAAGGTTAACAAGACAGCAATGTCTTAGAGTCTTAGCAATATGTAGGGACCCAGAATGGTTTGTTATAGATGAGAATAACAAGTAATTTTCTCCACATCTTAAATCTGGGATGTTTGTCCAAAGCTTTTTATTGTTTTCTCAGCCACTCAGAGCTGTCCAGTACTTCAGCTCTCTGTGAGATGGCACTTAACTGTTCAGTAAGGCACATGCAGCTGGAACCCAGGAAATTAGCAGTTGGTTGGATGTTACCAGCGGAAGGATTCTACAGAGCTGCTGTGGAAATCCATGAGCACTTCTCAGCAGTTCTGTAGTTGGAAGAGAACATGGGGGGTTATTTTTGGTTTGGGTTGCTTGGTTTTTGCTTTGTGTTACCAATTTCTATTGTGTTAAAAAGCGTGTGAAAAACTTGTTGGTGTTGTTGGGCCTTCCAGCTTTCTCCAGAAGCACATTTCAGCAGGTGTAGCACCAGTCAACAGACAGGCAGCTTTGTGGGAACACAGAAAGAAGTGTTTATCTAGTGTTGCTACAATGGCAAGGTGATACTGTGGCATCAGAAGAAGATAACAAGAGCTGTCTGGATATGGATTTCTCACAAAAATGAAGCTGTTGAAGTATGGTTTGGTGGTGTGTGTGAAGTAATCCGTTTGTAATTTTCTTCCTTTGCAGAGCTAAACTGAAGAACCATGAGTATGAAACATTAGATCAGTTGGAGGCTGACCTGAACTTAATGTTTGAAAATGCCAAGCGTTACAACGTCCCCAATTCTGCCATCTATAAGCGAGTACTGAAAATGCAGCAGGTTATGCAGGTACCTGCAGTAGAACAATCAAAAGGATGTAACTTTTCATATGAATTTATTTCCCTAAGTAATATTTTTCCAAACCAATTTCTAACAGGACTCACGTTTGCAGTAGTGTTTTTATTGGCTGTGACTGGCTTGTTGATCATGTGTTCCATAGTGTCCTATAATGCCTAAATAGTAGTCTGAAAATTGTTTCCAAAAGTAGTTGATTAGGAGGTGATGTGTGGGAATGAAGAGCAGCATGGAGTGATTCCTCCAGTATTACTGTTACCTCGGTCTCTTGGTCACTCTTGTTCCTTATCACAGCTTCTAACCTGATTAAGTTGTGAGAAAATTGTAAAAAATGCTGGTTTTATTTCTTACTCCCCCTTTTTTATTTAAGAGTTTACAGTTAAATACAGGGAGGTGGAGGATGCTAAAGATTTCATTAGATGTTCCAGCTATGTGCTGTAATTTGAAATGGCTTTGATTTCAAATTGTTCCCTTAAGAATTTCAATGACTGTTTTGTGTCTGCAAACTCTCATTAAATAGATAACTGGAAATATTTTGATGGTGCATCTGCATGTGCCTTTATGTGCAGAAAACACATAGCTGCTTTTTATCTTGTGCGTCTGATCTGGTGCTTAATGTTGTTCTGAATGTGTCTAGCAATGACTACAGCCGTTTGTCCTTTCTTCAGGCAAAGAAGAAGGAGCTTGCTCGGAGAGATGACATTGAGGATGGGGACAGCATGATTTCTTCTGCTACATCTGATACTGGAAGCTCAAAAAGGAAAAGGTGTGTGCTTCGGTAGTTTCCTGTACACCTTAACATTGCTATTTTGTTTATTTTCCTTGGTTATTCTTTGAGAACACTAGGCTGTGTTCTAGCATGTGTGTAGTGACTGAAACTTAATCACATTAATTGTTCCACTTAGTTAAAAACTATTTGCTGACATTAGTTTCCTTTTGGGCTAGTTAGTAGTCAACAGAACTTTAATAAGTAGGCACTGGATGCACTGATGTCTCTTTGCATGTGTTTTCCTTCTTCCTTTCTCTAAACTGCTTGAGAAAATCTTGGCAGAAACGTTTGGACTGTTTCTCTGCCTCTCCTTATCTTTTCAAGGAAATTCTGACTTTCGATAACATGACTGCAAGTGTAGCAACTATCAGTGTGAAACTGCAATCCCTCTTAGGTGTTCAGCCTCCCCTATTTTTAGTTCTTTATTATGTCAAAATGACAGCAGTTATGGGGGGAGGAAGGGAATGAACAGAGCAGAGATCTACTTAAGAGCAATTAAGTAAGTGCACCACTTACACTTAGGAAAAAAATCTGCATGGGGAAAACATTAACATGGAATTAGGAGGTGGTACAACCTAGAGATGTGAGCAAAAATAAAAGAAACAGAAAGGTAAGGTAAACTGCCATATCAAATGAAGATCAGGAAGGAAAAAATTGCAAAAATTGTCACTGTTGTGATCTTCAGTATCTAATGAAGCAAGTCAAATTGTCATCAGTATTCTTCAAACTTGGTGGTTTGATCATGTGCAAGAGAATACTGAAATGCTTAAAAGAGAGCATCTGTCAGACCTTGTCATCTAAGAGCAGCAAAAGAAGGAAAAAATCTTCATAGGTAAGGGAGGTAATTGTATGTATTTTATGTCTGAAGTGAACCTAAAACACTTTTGGTGCTGTCAGTTCAGCATTTGCTATCACATTGGTTTGCTGAGAGGCAGCAAGCAAAAGAAGACTGTGAAAGCTGATGATAGCGGAGGTGAAGCATGGAGGAATTCCAAGATATTGAAAGAAAATGTTAATACACCAGGCAAAATGCATCCTGTTGGGAAAGTAATTGTGTTTTCTACTATTCCTGTGGTGTTTGAATTTCTCCTTTTACTGATCAGATGCAAGGGCTGTCTAAACAAGGCATTTGATGTTTCTGTTTTGTTTTTGCATCACCTACTTTCATTAGACTAAATGTTAAACTTTGGATGCATTTTAAAACGTGGATGGAATTCAAGGACCATGTAACTGTCCTGGTATTGTTCATCTGCTATTGTGAACCGTTAATTAACGGTATCCAACAGTGAAGATAGTAAGGGAGAGGGGAGTTCTTTAGCTATAGGCAATCCATTTTGATTTTTCTGATATGTTGGAACATTGATTTCATTAGTTATTTGCAGGCGATATCAGAGGCACAAGGCTGTACAAGATTAGCTGTATTTCAAATGAATATCTCTGAGAAGCAGCCAGGTGATGGAAAAACTATGATGCAGTTTGGCTTGTTTAACAGTGGTGTTTTATGCATTCTGCAAATGTGGATGTTTTTTTTGTTGTTGTCTGTAGAAATAATTGAAGTTACGTCTACCTGAATAAGTGTTTTGTAGAGGTTGCAATTTGAAAGATGGTTCAAAATGCTTTGTGGAGAATGCATTTCTAAATGTGCTACGGTATCTGAGTTGAATAGTAACACAAGCTTTCTTCTCCCATCCGACTTGTTATAGGCCCTGTAGTGTATGTACACGCATGCAGGACGTGCCATGCAGGACTTGATTTATTTATTTTTCCTTCTGACAATCTTCATCCTGGTTATGCTGTCAGATTTCATGACCCAATCTTTACAGCATGCATAGGATGGCTGTTGAATTTGTGGTGTTGGTATGGAGGTGTGACACTTCTCAGCGTGGGTGTTGCAGTATTGGTAAGGTTGACTCGTGGCTTTGAGTGTGATTGACATATTTAGGCAATTCAGACCATTTTCTACGTTCTCAATATCCTTGCTGTCTGTTACCGCAAAAGGTGCTGAAATACTCATAGATCAATGTCTCACATCTTTGATGTTCTTTGTTCAGCAGAGGTGGTCAGGAAGGCAGTGACTGCTGTATTTCTTGAGTTCTTGGATTCACGTGTTCAGTCCTGACTGATCTGTTCTCCCTGCGGCTGGGAAGTGCTTAGAACTCCATCTGATCTTTTGTATTTTTATTTTTTAAAGGAAGTAATTTGTTTTATTCAGTAGAATGCTTAAAAACAAGGTGGAAAGAGGGGAGATAATATCTTAAAGATGGTTTTATGTTTATTTAGCAGAGTACTGATAGTGATGCTGTCATTATTTCCAAATTCATTTGGGAAGCCAGCACAGACTTGAATTTGTACTACTGTACTTGTTTTCTTATTTCAGAGAATAATGCCATTTTGATATGAATGCTAGAAGAACCTTTAGTATTTATGCTTTTCCTTTTTATTCTTCTCCATGACCTTACAGTAAAAAGAACATGAGAAAGCAACGAATGAAGATCTTGTACAATGCAGTTCTGGAAGCTCGAGAATCGGGCACAGGCAGACGGCTCTGCGACCTGTTTATGGTTAAGCCATCCAAAAAGGACTATCCAGATTACTATAAAATTATCTTAGAGCCAATGGACTTGAAAATGATAGAACACAACATCCGTAATGATAAGTATGTAGGGGAAGAAGCTATGATTGACGATATGAAGCTCATGTTCCGAAATGCAAGGCATTATAATGAGGAAGGCTCCCAGGTACTGTTTTGATTCTGCAGTCACACTTAATCATATTTACAGACACATAGTTGGATTTTTTAGCTTTGGCTATTAGTTCCAGTATTTATGGTAGCTGTTTACTTAGAACAGCAATGTGACTTTCTTCCTCCTTGAGTTTTTAATTCTGTTATGCTATGTAGTTGTATAAATATGAAGAAAAGCATGCTCTCTTAATTACTTAACTGTGAAGATTACACTTAATTCCTGTTCACTTAGCTTATTCCTTCACTACAAAGAACTGTCAGCTGAGTATCTCCTAATATGTTAATAATAATTCTAAGCTGGTTATTAAATTTTCATTATTTATCACATTAAGGTATTTGCACTGTGGAGGGTCACCAGCACTTGTTCAGGAGCTCAGAACCTCTGAAAAGGCGTCTGGTAGTTGAAAGAAAAACAACGTCGTTATCATGGAAGTAGAGAATGTGGAAGATCAGACTAGAGGAATTGACTTGTTAGCATAGCAGAAGCAATCTGAAATGAATATGCTTTTCACTTATCAATATATTGTAATGGACAGCTAAAAGAGGGATATAAGGTGATGTTGGGCAGAAAGGGGCATAAATGGTTGTGAGAATGCTTGGGAGCTAAAATTGTTTTTCTAGGTGAGTAAACTTGATGTTGCAGAACAAAGTGACAGTAAGAAACCTCTGGTTACTGCTACTGAGAAACATGATCAGATGTCATACAGAAACAGTTGCCTGCACTGGACTTGGATTTGAAGACCCAGGGAGGCTGTTCTAGGCATTTCTTCTATAATGGAGCTGCATTAGTTGGAGAGATTGTTGTTGAACAGAATGATTTGATAGGGATGTTGATAAGACAACTTAACTTTGTTTTCTAAACTGGAATAGAAAGTTTAATTGGCTAATTTATCAAACTTTTATATCTCACTGATTTATGTTTATCAATTCTGCTTACCTTTATATGTATGCTGAATGTTTATATTTGAGAAATACCTTCTTTTTAATCAAATAGTTGATTTTGCATTCATCTTTTTCAAAATAGCATCTAAATGTTTTAAGTGGACTAGTACTAAACTTGTCATTAAGGTCTGTATTTGACCAAATCTCAGCACCCTGATACGGTAGGAATTACTGCCATAAAGTTAATCACCTTATGCTAGAATGCATCAGGAAGGTTCTTCATACCGTGTGAGGCAAACACAGTAAACTTGCTTTTGTGTTTGTTTTGGTTTTGATTACTGATCAATAGGTATACAATGATGCCCATATGCTGGAAAAGATCCTCAAAGAAAAAAGGAAAGAACTGGGACCACTGCCTGAAGATGATGATGTTGCATCCCCTAAACTAAAGCTAAGTAAGGCAACATTATAAATTGCCCTGCTTCCATTGAACACTTGCCCAATCCAGGAATACAGACTGGCAGACTCATCCTTTTGAAATGGAAGATGTCTGCGTTTTTACACTGTCAGACAAAGCATGATTTTATTTTCAAAATTATGATGCCAACAACGTTTTTTATATGTGTGTAATAGTTTTTATATGTGCTATTGCATATGACAATTTCTAAGAAAAGTAACAGAATGAAGAAGGAAAAGTTAAGAACTGCTGGATTAATGTGGCATGTGGCATATTATCCAAATGTTAGATGCTACACTGTGTACCCAGAAACACTTCTGTAATGTGTGCTTACAAGTAAGATGCTTCTCAAACTGACTCAACCATAGTTTCCCTGGTTCCCTGGATATCTGGGATTTCCACAGAATGATGAAGGAAATTTGACATTTAATTGTAGAATATTGAAAGCATGGAAGCAAAGTCTGTGACAGTGTCCATTCTTGGGGCTGTTGCCCATAGAAACTAATTTGCTACTACTCAAATCTGTTCAGAAGTTAGCTGAGAAGATTTACATTGCTCAGAAAGATATAAAGAGAGTAACTGTGTGCAGTCACAGAATCACAGAATGGCCAGGGTTGGAAGGGACCTCAAGGATGACGAAGCTCCAACCCCCTGCCACACGCAGGGCCACCAACCTCCACATTTCATACCAGCCCAGGCTGCCCAGGGCCCCATCCAACCTGGCCTTGAACACCTCCAGGGATGGACGGGGCATCCACAGCCTCTCTGGGCAGCTGTTCCAGCACCTCATCATTCTCATAGTAAAGAACTTCCCCCTGACATCCAACCGAAGTCCTTCTTGGGCACTGTTGAAAACAGAAATGTGCACCTCTTTGGTACAGTACAGTTAGGGAACTCACAAGCAGGTACTGTACAGTACAGTAGTGCAGACTGAATAAATCAAGAAGCTCCTCTGACTGGTAACCCAGTGAGGTGCGTTATTTTACCCTTAGAAATTCCGATTTGGTATAAACCTGAGATAGAGGGATCTGGTAATGTTTCTGATTTATAATGCTTATTTTTGGCTCTAGTGAAAATCTGGGTTTTTAGTGGTGGAAGAGTACGTGAAGAGCTAATAAGGCCAACTTGAATGTAAAGCAACTTAATTAAAAGTGAGATAAGGTGAAGAAAAAATTACTTTCCATGCTGAAGTCTGAAGAGACCTTTGCTTGCTGGGCCTTAAAGGAATGCATGATTCAGTGTTTACTAAAAGTAGCATTAAAGGAGTGCCATGCAATTATGAGAAATAAGAGAAGAAGCTGCAACTTGGCTTAGGTCAGTGGTTTCTTTGCTTGTACTGTGAAGGGCTTCTTTACTGGGCATTTCTCTAATAGAAAGGCATGGACAAAGAAGTACCGATACTCGTTTTTGTAATGATTTTTTTCTTCTTTTGTCTACGCAGGTAGAAAAAGTGGCATTTCTCCCAAAAAATCGAAATACATGACCCCAATGCAGCAGAAATTGAACGAAGTGTATGAGGCAGTTAAGAATTACACAGACAAACGAGGCAGGCGGCTGAGCGCCATCTTCCTGCGGCTGCCGTCTCGGTCTGAGCTGCCCGACTACTACATAACCATTAAGAAGCCAGTTGACATGGAGAAGATCAGAAGTCATATGATGGCTAATAAATACCAGGATATCGATTCCATGGTAGAAGACTTTGTGATGATGTTCAACAATGCTTGCACCTACAATGAGCCAGAATCTTTGATTTATAAAGATGCCCTGGTCTTGCATAAAGTTTTGCTTGAAACTCGAAGAGAGATAGAAGGAGATGAGGATTCTCATGTGCCCAATGTCACTTTGCTAATTCAGGAACTTATCCATAACCTTTTTGTATCTGTTATGAGCCACCAGGACGATGAGGGCAGATGCTACAGTGATTCCCTAGCTGAGATTCCTGCTGTTGATCCCAATTTCCCAAATAAACCTCCTCTGACTTTTGACATTATCCGAAAAAATGTTGAAAATAATCGCTATAGACGACTGGACTTGTTCCAGGAGAACATGTTTGAGGTACTGGAGAGGGCAAGGAGAATGAACAGGTGAGCAAAGCCGTATTTTGCAGATACCTGCTGTGACACAGCGTGTTTTGCTAGTTAGGGAGACTGAAGTTTTTATTTTTAGTGTTTGCTTTTCTTGCAGTGAGTGCTTAGAAATTTTAGTTCGTTCATGTCTTCAAAGGAATGTAAGTTTTCTTTTATAAACAAGGAAAAATGTAGGCTTCTGTTATAATTTTAATGCTAATCTTCTGAAGATTAACCTTATGAAAACCACATTTGTTCCACAGCTGTGAGCTCTTTAAAACTTCAGCAGTGTTTTTTTCCTTGAATTAGGAAAGACATCTTTGTTAATATTGCTATTAGTCTTTAAGTTTTGATGTTATGATAAGTTATGCTTGGAAACAAACAGACTGTCAAGGGCCAGTGGCAAGTAATTTTAGTCTCAAGCAGTTGGTTTTCATTTTTCTGTTATTTTAGAACTTGTATATATAAAAATACTGCTTTTAGATAAAACAGACTGACATCATACTAGCAGATGGAGCATGGCTTGCCAGTGTCTGTGGTGCCACTTGTTATGAGTAAGCACAGAAATCTGTTAGTTAGGTGAAGCTTTAGCATGCATCACCCATCCTGTTGGTACTAGGCAGTCTGCCTAATGTAATTTTGATTAAAATTTGTCATTCTTTTCTTGGAAGCAGTCTCTTCTGTTTTGTTCTTTTGCTTTGCTTGCTTATTTGGGTGTTACTTTTTGTTTTGTTTTTACTGTGTCAACCTGAGTTACGTTGAATGATCTTGTGTTCTTTTTTACTTTTACATTCTTTTTTAAAGAAGGCAGTAGTACTTTACCCTGCAAATTCTCTCTTGAGTTTGTCAGTGTTCCACCTAGAGGTGGATCATGAGGTGCTTCTCTAAATTGGTAGGTATATCTGTGTAACAAGATAGCAATGTAGCAATCTGGTAGTGGTGATTGCTCTTTTCTTCACCTTCACTGAGATTTTTAAGTTTTGTAACTGGAAAAACTGCAGTAAGTTTCAAAAAAGGCAAAGGCCATCTTTAGCTGAATACCTCTGCAGATAAGAATGACCTGTAACAACTCAGTTGTGTTTTACTGGAAGCTGTTCACTTTGGCCACAGATGATCAATCAGTGTTTCATTTTCCAGGAGATGTAAACATACCCCTTTATAACCTTCTACACTGTAAAAATACCTTTTCTTTCCATATGATGAAATCTGTAGCTCAAATACAATGTAATCTGCTACTCAGATTTGAAAAGTAGCGCAGGTTAAGCTTAATTTGCTAAACTTTCAGTTTGTAAATACTTCCAAGGGTAGGTAACAAGCAAGTTTCAGCCTCCTAGGTTGCTTTCAGTTTTAAGCTAGTAGTCAAATTAGATTCTGAAATAATCTGTGGACGAGGGTGACTTTACAGACAGTCTATAGAAGTGTATGTATATGATTTAGAAGAGCATTATTTGTTTAAAGAGGAGTTTTATTGCAAAGTATGGTAGTCCACAGTGACGGCACCAAGCATGTTTCTGTACCTGCTTTTGTACAGGACGGATTCAGAGATTTATGAGGATGCAGTTGAACTTCAGCAGTTCTTCATTAAAATTCGAGATGAACTATGTAAAAATGGAGAGATTCTTCTGTCACCTGCTCTCAGTTATACCACCAAGCACCTTCACAATGATGTAGAAAAAGAGAAGAAGGAAAAGCTACCCAAAGAAATAGAGGAGGATAAACTCAAAAGAGAGGAGGAGAAAAGAGGTAGCCATTTTCTTTTCATTCTTATTAAAAGTACTGAGAAATAGACCTATGTGTACCATGTATGATCTGCTGTTGCTGCAGCTTCACTTACTGAAGGATGTATTTTAAGGTGATGAGAGATTTATTTTATTTTGATCCTTTTCAGCTGGGCCACATGGCTTTGATACAGGGATATGTATAGATACTAACCCTATCTAAACTCTTTAATAGAACACACTGAGGTAACAGTAGTCTTATTCCAGTGATATTACAAAAGAAAATAATTGGGTAGGTTTTTTGTAGCTGGTAATAAACTTAGCACTGACTGTTCCAGGATTCCAGTCCTCAAATGGACCTTTGAGTCATTTACTTTTTGGTAGATATAATTCTTCTTGATATGCTGAAGGTGTTATCTCTGATCATACTTTCTCATTACTAATGAGATGACATCAAAGTGAGCCTTTTGTGTTTCTTATTTGGCTGCTGTGAGTATGAAGAGGAAAAAAAGCTTTAAGCTTTCATGGGGCAAGATACCTACTGTGCAGATCTTTTGTTTCACATTTCCTGCACATATAATAGCTGGGCTAGCATGTCATGTGGGGACTCAACGCAGCTCTACCTGTTTTGTTCCACAGATATGAGGAGGGCTGTTAGTTCCTTCTCTTTCAGTTGTCTTTCTGACAGTTTGTCTTCCCATGTGGCACTAAGGACAGCATCAGTAAAGCTGGTTGCTCCAACTAGCTCAGTACAGTAAGGGAACTACTGTCATTACAATTTTGAAATAATTCACTGAACAAAACTTCTTTGATTCAATCCAGGGAACATAATTCCTGAACGATTAAGAAGTTGGTAGTTTGATTGTAGAGTCCCTGTTGTTTTTTGTGAGTTATTCAGCACTAGGCAAAAGGTGAAAGTGTTCACATCAGAAATCATGGCTAACATGTAAATGTAGTAGTAGTTATGTTTGTTTTCCACCTGTTCTTGAAAACAGAAGCTGAAAAGAGTGAAGACTCTTCTGGCTCAGCTGGGCTGTCATGCTTGCATCGGACCTACAGCCAGGATTGCAGCTTCAAAAACAGCATGTACCACGTAGGAGACTACGTCTATGTGGAGCCTGCTGAAGCCAACTTGCAACCTCACATAGTCTGTATTGAGAGGCTGTGGGAAGATTCTGCTGGTAAGGATGCTTTTCATACAGCGAGACAATACAGTGAAGCTTATTACTATTTCCATCTTCAAATTTGAGCCTTTTTTCTGTTAACTATTGGATTTGCAGAGATGTGTGGACTGGTGAGTATTTTTTCTTGTTTCTGAGTTGCTCTGTCCCAAAATAATTATGAATAGAAAGTTCTTGGATCAACACGTGCTTTTTTGATCTGCTTCCCTACTCACCCCCAAATTGTCAGCATCTCAGAAAATAGGTATTTTTGAAGTCGGTTGAGCTTCTTCTAATTTAGGTGCAGAAGGATGGCAATAGAAATTTTTGAACGAAAGTTGGACACATATAACTGCAAATGTTGGAAGCCATTTGAAGGCTTGGAAGTAAAAGATATCTATAAATAAGTTTCAGACTCTGTTTCCTGTAAATGATCAGTTCTGTAGATCTCAGCAAAATAAAGATGAAATTAATTCTTCTGGGGGAAAAAGAAGTTTGTAGGATTTCCAAGAAACCTAATTTTCTTTACCCAAAGCAGTTAAGGAATCTTTCTGTTTTAAATTGGTTAGATTTGCTTCACTGATTATTATGTGGCTATCTGGTAAAGAAAACTATCTGCAGTTTGTTTTGCTTCTTCGTGCACTAGAGAATACATGTTTTTAGATCTTTTCCTTTCTTCCTCTCTTTTTGTTTCTTTTTTTAAAGGAGAGAAATGGCTATATGGCTGTTGGTTTTATCGACCAAATGAAACATTTCATCTTGCAACAAGAAAGTTCTTGGAGAAAGAGGTTTTTAAAAGTGACTATTATAATAAAGTTCCAGTTAGCAAAATTTTGGGTAAATGTGTGGTCATGTTTGTTAAGGTGAGAAACTCTTTGGACTAATTTGTTTATTGACTTAATATGCTCTGTGCTATTTTCTTGAAGAGGTGTAGGTACTCTGATTTGTAGGCATTTTACTGATAGTGAGATAAAATTTTCAAAAGGATTTGCTCCCATGTACTGTTTGTGTTTTTCATTTACATTGTAAGCTCTGTAGTTCATCCAAGTGACACTGATTTTCAGTGCTGGTTGCTTTGTGGAATCACTTATGAATTAGATAAGTAGCTAATGAACTTCTCAGAGCATCTATTAGAGAAATTGCAGGTAATATCGTAAAGACTGAAGAATGCTTGAGACTCCCCTTGAGTGCAGTCTTGGTAAGAAGATGAAGTCTCTGCTATCTGTCCCATGTTTGATACCCTATTGTTCTTGTGTAACTGTAAGAGAAGAACTGTGCAGGCAGGCTGTATCAGTCTGAAAAGGTTTCTGATAAATGCAGAGAAAAAGTTGGAGTGCACAAAAGGGAGTGCACTGTATCCTTGGTGGATGTTGGGGTGTGGGTATGTTGCTGAAATATTTCACCTGAAAATGTAATCCTCTTCATTCTGCAGGAATATTTTAAATTGTGTCCTGAAAACTTTAGAGATGAGGATGTGTATGTCTGTGAGTCACGTTATTCTGCGAAGACAAAATCTTTTAAAAAGATTAAATTGTGGACTATGCCTGTAAGCTCTGTAAGATTTGTCCCACGAGATGTGCCCCTGCCTGTGGTCCGTGTTGCTTCTGTATTTGCTAATACAGACAAAGCAGAGGAGGAGAAACACTCTGATACGTTAGATGACAGTAAGGTGGGAGAAGGTATCCTTCATCTTGAAAAGGTATGCAGGATGAAAAGGTTAATGGTTGAGAGATAAAGAATGATGAAATTTAAGCCTGCACAACTTAGGTTTCTCAGCATCCAGCCATGGGAAAAAATATATATAATATTCATGTTTAAAATATTATACATTCATTACATAGATACAAGCAAATTATAACCTGACTAAGCAAAAAATGAGTTGTATACCTGTTTGCTAGGTTTTACAAAGGTTTTCTTGTGACCGTGTTAAGGGTTATTTTTTTTTTTTCTTCACTGCTTCAGTAGAAAATAATATTTCTACTAAAGATTTTGTTGCAATCCTGGAGAATCGGTGGATCTAAAAGTCTAATTTCAACTGACATTGATCCTAAGCTGCTTTTTTAAATAGTCTTTCAGTAAAATTGTCAGTAGCTAAGCAGCAATAAGCACTACGTAATAAACACTGTGACTTGTTTGTGATTAACAACCAAGTAGTTTGTTTTCAAACTGCTTTTTTCTGCCCAACCTATTAGGAAAATTGTTTTTTTTCATTGTATTTAAAGTCATAAGGAAATATACTTGTTTAATTGTGTTAAATTGCAGTAAATGTAGTTGTTTATATGAAGTAAATTTGGAGTAATGAGATGAGTGTATTTTACACTCTGAGTACTCTAACCGAGCCTCAAAATGGAATATCCAGCATTGTCGCTTTGTGTGTATTACTGTATTTATTTGCTTGATGACAAAAGAAGAAATTCTTTCTACCAAGAGGATGAAAGCTTCCAAGGTCTTTTCCTGGCGCACACTGAGGGGATATCCTGTGTTTTCATTGGCTTTCTGAAATAACAAACTGAAAAGTCAAATGAGGCATGAGGCACCAAAGAGAAATTGAAATAGAGCAAACTGCATGATTCTGTTCTTAAAAGCATGGAGCAGTTGTATAAGTGTGGTAAATGATAATTATATTTTTATTTCTCTTCACATCACCAAATACTAAATTCTTGCCTCCTGTAAGTTTTAGTGTTCTTTAAAACAAACCATCAGTGTAGACAGATAAGGCTTCAAAGTTTATAACTTTGTAGTAATAGCTCAAAAAAGGATCTGTGAATTACTGGGAAAATTACAGCTTTGATTATGAAATAGGAAGGCTTGCAATATACATAGAGAGGATAGCTATGGCTTGGATATTTCATTTTTCTAAATTCCATGTCTCCTAATTTTTGCTTTTACTTGCCTGGTTGCTGTGTTGCCTCTTATTGGTGACATAAAGGTGGAAGCATACTCTTCTTGCGCTTGGCATCACTGTATTTGGTTTTCTGTTGTCCCACAAGTTTCTAAGTGCATTCATTGTCTTTTGCAGGACAAAGAAGATGTACCAGTAGAAATGTCTAACGGGGAACCTGGTTGCCATTACTTTGAGCAGCTGTGTTACAATGATATGTGGCTTAAGGTTGGGGACTGCGTCTTCATAAAATCGCATGGATTAGTGCGACCTCGGGTAGGAAGGTAGGTACCATTTCTTTATTGCAGTTTGTGTCTGTAAAATTACCTTGGGCAAAAGACTGGATTGGTGCAAAAAGGTGTAGAGGAGGATGGGGAAAAAAAGTCTTCTGAATGAAACTGTATTAGAAGCTCTTAATAGGCCGAGGTGGAATTGTATCAGCCTGTTTAAAAAAAAAGGTAACAGCTGCACAGTCAGAACAGGCTGCACTTAGTACTTGTTTCATGCCCACAGTCTTCCTGAACAGCCCAGTGTATCTAGCTTACTCCTTCATCCAGTAAGGATGGCCTTGCACTGATGTCAGTGATATGTTTTTCTTTCCAGAATTGAGAAGATGTGGGTGCGAGATGGAGCTGCGTATTTCTTTGGTCCAATCTTCATCCATCCTGAAGAAACTGAACATGAACCAACTAAAATGTTCTACAAGAAGGAAGTGTTTCTGAGTAACTTGGAAGAGACCTGTCCTATGTCTTGCATTTTGGGTAATTCCTAGCAACTTTAAATCCACTGGGCACTCTGTACATTTAAAAGAAAACAGCAAACAAAAATCTGAAGTCAGAGAGTAGAGAAATCCCATTATTCTTGCTTATTAATGTAATCATTCCAGTATATGTACCTGGAAAGTCAGCTCAGAAGGAGGTTGATATTTGGTTTGTTGAATAAGATGACTGTTACATACTCCATTCTGTAATTCAGATGCTGTGCTAAATACTGTTAACAGACTAGCACTGGCTTTTTTGTTAATCCTTTAATGTATTTTTTGTTGTTTAAAAAAAAAAATAATAATAATCCAAAAGCTGTGTTCAGTTGGTGTAGGTTTCTCATGAGTGCCATTATTCAACAGAGATGTCCATTGATGTATTTTTCCATAGTTGGCTCAGATAGTGGGCTGATACTTACATGACTAGCAAAAATTTGAATTTCCACCTTTTTTTGTAAAGGATCTGCCTTCTTACCCAGCTCTTTTCATTTCTGCAGGCAAGTGTGCTGTTCTGTCATTCAAGGACTTCCTCTGCTGCAGACCAACCGAAATTTCTGAAAATGATGTTTTTCTGTGTGAGAGCCGCTACAACGAAAGCGACAAACAAATGAAGAAATTTAAGGGGCTCAAGAGATTTTCACTCTCTGCAAAAGTTGTCGATGATGAAATATACTATTTTAGGTAAAAATGTTACGGGAATGAGATCTCCTGAGCGCTCTGTATTGTGGTGTGTCGACCCACCCAGCAGCTGAGCCCCTATGCAGCCACTTGAACACTTCCCATAGCATGAGGAGAAAATGAAAAGGGCAAAAGCAAGAAACACTCTTTTGTTAATATAAAGACAGTATAGTTAGTGATGCAAAGCAAAATAGGAATTCTCTACTTTCCGTCAGCTGACAGATGTTTAGCTACTTGCTGGAAAGCAGGGCCTCAGCAGAAGCTGTGGTTTCATGTAAAGACAAATGCCATAACCCCACATCCACCACCTTCGTTTCACTCAGTTGAGTATGGAGATGTTTAAGGCCAGGCTGCGAGGGCCCTAGGCAGCAAGATCTCTAGTGGGTGGCAATCAGCACTTGGCAGAGCTTGGAACCTTTAAGGTCCTTTTCAGCTGGAACCATTCTGTGGTTCTGTATCTGTTTAGTCACTCGGGATCAGTTATCCTGCCTGTCCCCCCACACAGCTTTTTTGCCTGTTCCCAGCCTGCTCACTTTGAAAACGTGGAGTGGGTGGGGGAAAAAAAAAAAAGAACAGATCTGTGAGAATGCGACAACACTGTTCAGCATGAACTGAAATATCTATTTGTTATCAATGCTGTTTTGGTCACAAATCCAACAGGCAACATTGTGCAAGTTGCCACAATATAAACTGACTCCATTACAGGCAGATCCAGCACATATATAAAAGTCAGTTGTAGGAGAGGATGAAATTTGACTGGTCACATGTCTTTTAAAGGATGTTTTGGGAAGAAGTCCAAATAATGTGAGTCTTTTCATGGTCTAAATGCCAGCAGATGATTACATTTTCTTTTCTTGAATTTATTAAAGTTGTTATTTTATCAGATGAGTAAATGATCTGGGATATTGTTAAATTACGTGAGTCTTGAGTATGGGTAATGACTCCCATTCAAGATGGTGAACATTAATATATTAATTTATTATTAAAGAAAAATGAAGGAGGTTGTGGTGTTAACTGTATTCTGTTGCAGAGATGAACTATTTTCATCATTGAAATCCCCTTCTAATTCAAACTGAGAAGAAAAAGCAAGTAAGTTGCTCAAATGAAACACTGACCGTGGACACAAAATGATTTCTGGTTAATGTGAAAACAAGCACTGGCACATCCTGAGTCACCATTGTTTCCACATTCAGTCATATAGGAAGAAAAGTTGGTTTTCTCTTCAAAATATTTGCTGTGCCTTGTTTGAGTATATTCTCATCTTCCTCCTCTCTTCCTCCTGTGCCTTTCAGAAAACCCATAGTTCCCCAGAAGGAACCATCTCCACTTCTGGAGAAGAAAATCCAGCAGCTAGAAGCAAAATTTGCTGAGCTGGAAGGAGGTGATGAGGACATGGAAGAGATAGGAGAAGAGGAAGGTGATATCACTGAAACACCTTCTATGCCTCAGCTTCAGACCCCGTTATCTAGTGAACTGGATATCATGCCTTATACTCCACCACAGGTAAGCATGTTCCTTGAGAGACCTTTAAATGCTGATATTCCTCATTCTTACCTCAACCTGATTAAACTAAATGCAATAGTGTTTTATCACATACAGAACAGATTTATGGTTTGATTTGTTAGTCTGAGTGATAACAGAGCAGTTTTAGCATGTCCAATATGATATTCATATTCTAATAATTAAATCAGTTAAAATATTTTTTAAAGGAAATCATTCAGCTGAGGAAAATCTTGCAGGGAATGTTTTGTATATGTCAATGTTGGTTTTCATTAGTAGGTTTTCTGTGACACTTATGAAATAATAGGTATTTATATCAAATACAAGGTTAGGATGCAAGAGTTTAATTGTAATACTTAAGTAACCTAGCATCCATTTTTAAGCTTTTCCTACAGTTTGTAAAAAGCTAGACTTGGGTGTGAAGAGTTCTGAGGTTTCATTTTTTAGAAAATGCTACACATAATTACTGAAGGAAAAAAGATCACTCCTTTAAGTTACCATTCGTACTTGGAAATCAGAACTTGAGAGGAAAAAAAGTGATGAAAACTTTTTGTGTGTCTTGCTGTACATCGCAGAAACTTTAATGTGCTGATATATGGGCAGGAGACAAATCAAACCATGTGGTTACATGGCATTTGAACATGCCATGAGTCATTGCTGCTGCATGAATAGGGCATTTTCAGTCCTCCCTCTCTTACTACTTCTCTCACACAAGCCCTGGTATTTATGTAACTGAGTACTGAAGTAGGGTGGGAAACTTTATCTGCAAGTTAACCTAACCAAAAACATTTGTTTGCAACTGCATTAAATTTTTTTATCTGTTTCATCAAATTCATTAATGCCAGCCTTAAGAAGGCAGTGGGAGTGATGTGCTGGAAACAAGAGGGAGTTTGGGATGTGTTTGAAACCAGCAGTCTGGATTTCTGCTGTGTCATACTGATTCTGAAGTGACAGCCTCACTGGCACTTAAAGAAATGATGTGACCACTGGGTAGAAATAACTGTCTTTGGATGTGACACACACGTACACACGTTGATGAAATTCAGTGCTTTACCTTGGTTTGTTTGTGACTTTTTTGCTGTGTGAGCAGACCACCAAATGCACTTGGTGCAGCTGTTGTTTTGCTCTTATTTTTTTTAGCACTGTGTTCCTAAGTAGCATGAGAATTCTTGCCAAGTGCTAAAAAAAGAAATTAAAAAAAAAAGATATTGTGTTGTTAATCTGTATTAACTAATAAAATGTTGTAGGGAAGGGGAATGCGGCTTTTTATGCATCAAAATATTACCACTGCAGCTCCTGAAAGCAGTTTAAGCAGTAATCACTGGACATTAAAGAATTCCTCACGTTGCATTTTTGCAGCATTCACTGTCTTCTGCTCTCCTTTGCTTTCTGTCTTCCAGTACAGCTGTTTTCTTCAGATCCCTCGAAGTTTTATTGAAGAACTAATATATATTGTCTTTTTAAAAAGCCACATTTCTTAGAATTGCTTATAATAGGACTGTCTTGCAGGACTTCTAGGGTAACTGTTGAGCAATCAGACTCAGTGGAAATATCCAACATGTATACTTCAGCCAGATGTGATCTCTGAAGGCTAGAAATTGAAGTGGGAAAAGGAAATAAAAACTGGAAGGGGTCAAGTAGCAACACAGGCTGAAAGTAAAGAATGATTCATAAGGGCCCCTGACAGATTCCTGATGCTGCTGATTTGGAAAATAAAAGATGTTGTGTCTGAGCTGCTACACCAAGAACAATATAATTGTGGCAGAGTGATTACAATCACATAGCACAGAAATGAACCATCTTTGTTGACCTATTGTAATCTGTTCTATTTCTGTCCCCTTTAAAATAAGTTATTTTAAACAGAGCTCTTAGATAAAGGGCACACGCTTGCTTCATGTTCTTTTAAACATATGCAATTTATCTAACAACTATTAAAACCCTGATGGTTTTTAGCCCTTTTTCCTGGTAACAAAAGAAGCAAATATTACTCCTGAAAATTAAATGAGTTGAGCCAAGTCAAGCTTGATAAATGTGTGGATGTTGCTTTCCTGCTGCTGTTTGCAGAGTCAAGAAGTAGAATGGGAAGGAAAAAAAAGTGGAATTTTGGTTTTTGTTTTTGCTTTATCATGTGGCTGTGAAATGGTGTAGGGATGGGTCCTGGTTTATTTCTTCTCGTAACACATCTAAAAGAGCTGAGCTACCTGCCCTGAGTGGAAAATATTCTGTTAGAAATTGTCATAGCAGCGATGTAAAATAATGGAAAATGTAAGAATTGAATTCAGAATTCTTAAAAATTGATTAAAGCCCTGTTATCTCTCCCAAAGTGATGGCCTGACCTTTAAGTGTAATAATACAGCTCTTATTAATACACCACAGTTGCAAGCATCATAAAGCAAAACCGGCTGATAAATTTGTGTCTGAGTACAGAGGCCAAATCATACAATCATTAAAAAAAATGGAAACTATCTCTAAGGTCATCCAGTCCAACCATCCACCTGCCACCAATATTGCTCACTAAACCATGTTCCGAAGTATTACATCTACCCTTTCCTTAAACACCTTTAGGGACAGTCAGTCCACTGCTCCCCTGGACAGCTTGTTCCAATACCTCACCACTCTTTCTGAGAGGAAATTCTTCCTAATATGCAGTCTGAGCCTCCCCTGGTGCAACTCGAGCCCATTCCATCTTGTCCTATCCCTAGTTTCAGGGAGAAGAGTCTGACCCCCATCTTGCCACAGCCTCCTTTCAAGAGGTTGTAGGAGTGATAATGTCTTCCCTGGGCCTCCTGTTCTCCAGGCTGAATAATTCTGCTTCCCTCAGCTGCTCCTCACAAAGCTTGTGCTCCAGCCCCACCGGCTTTGTTCTCTGGGCATTCTCCAGGGCCTCACTGTCTTTCATGTAGTGAGAAGCCCAAAACTGAATACAGCACTCGAGGTGTGGATTCACCACTCATGACCGGTCACCAGCTATATTTTTAACTCCATTCACCTCCACTCTCTGGGCCCAGCCCTCCAGCCAGTTCTTTACCCAGCAAAGTGTACCTGTCCAAGCCAGGGGCTGCCAGCTTATGCAGGAGAATGCAGGAGAATGCTGGGGTCAAAGGCTTGGCTGAATTCTACGTAGACTACGCCAACAGCCTTTCCCTATGCACCAGGTGTGATGGATTTGGAATACATATTCCAAATGTATAACTGGATTTTCCTGTTTCTGAACTGAGAACTTCTGTGAAGCAAGGTTATGTTCTGTGTGCACTGTGTGGGGTTTTTCTTTGTTTCTCCATCATAGACACGTATCTAAAGAATTCCTGCCAAAAAAGCTAAGTGTTATCCTTAGGTTTGTAATGAAAATATGGAGGGTTGATTGCTATTTGAAAATGAATACAGTGATGTTTTTAGTAATACACTGGTTTGCCTCAGTTCATTCACTACTTGGCTTAAATTAAGAACAGGACTTTCAGAAAGTCTTGGTGTAGCAGAAGCTTTGCATTTCTCTGAGAGATAGGCATCAGACATTTTTCCCCTGCAAATATTTGGAAATGATTTTATTCCTCACAATGTGAGAAATTTGTAATGCTGAAGATGTGGGGAGAGCCTTTTGAAGGTTTTGGTAAGATGAAGCATTTTGGGCCTAACTGGTCAGAGAGTGAGTGGGTTATGGCCTCCTCATTTACTGGTTGTCAGAGTAGGTTGAATTTTTTGGTAGCTGGAGATGTCACAGAGCTCTCAGCAGGAGCAGTCTGGATGATGGGAGCAAAGGAGACAGATTTTTAGTACAGAGGTTTAGTTACCCATGAACAGGTAGGGCTGTGAACCTGTGTGCAGGTGACAGTGAAATTGGGCTCTGTTTTTCATTTCTAGGGATAAATGGGTATTTAGGAAATGTGAGAGGAGCAGTAGAAAGGAAAGTTTGACAGGCAAAATTAAGAGCACTCAGAAATGTGAAATTAGGGGATGGCACCGAGGAGATGGGAGTTGCAATGGCCCGGGATTAAACGTGAAAGCCATTTCATAAATCGTGTGATGGCAAATGAAGTGTTCTACTTGACTTGCGGTATTTCTGAACAGCAAAATAGATGACATGAAATTAGTACAATTGCTTGTATTCTCTTATTGCCTTCTAAATAGTTGCTTGCTATTCAGTACTTCTGAGCCCTGTGGGTTAATTTGAAATGACCTCAGCTAATAGCAGTTGTTCTGTGCTGAGTTACTGCGTGCTTTTGGAAGCCTCAGTTATAAGGTTGGCCTTATGTCTGGAAGGGTTAAAAAGCATCAAGTTACTGTGTTTTGCTTTTTGCTTTTGTTGTGATTGTGGGCTTTTTTTCCCACTTGGGTGTTTTCTGTAAATGTGTGTTCTTGTCACTCACTGGGAAGTGTAGTCTCTCTTGAGAGGCTGTAAGGTTGGCTGGCTCTCGTACAGATGCACAAGAGAGAAAATTGGGGATATTTTTACGTGCTATTTCCTACAGCTTTTACTTTTTTTAATGTTAAGAAACTTCTCTGTTGTATACTTGTGGTCATAACTGCTTTTTCTCACAGTCCACTCCCAAGTCTGTTAAGGGCAGCACCAAGAAGGAGGGATCAAAAAGGAAGATCAACATGAGTGGTTACATCTTATTTAGCAGTGAGATGAGAGCTGTGATTAAAGCTCAGCACCCAGACTACTCCTTTGGAGAACTCAGCAGGCTTGTAGGAACTGAATGGAGAAACCTGGAAGCAACAAAGAAAGCAGAATATGAAGGTAAATAAAATATGAAATGTTAAACTTTTTTTTTTTCTACTTTTTCTCTCTGAACATGTTCATTGCTGTTACTCAGATGACCGGTTTTATAAAAGAAGATGGTTATCATAGAATCACAGAATGTCATAGAATTGTAGAAGTCATAGTTATCACAGGACAGCTTGTGTTGGAAGGGGCCGTCACAGTTGTCTAGTTCCAATCCCCCTGCTTTGGGCTGGCTGCCCCCACCAGCTCGTGCTGCCCAGGACCCCATCCAACCAGGCCTTAAGCATCTCCAGCACTGGGGCACCCACAGGTGCCAGGGCCTCACTGCCCTCTTAGTTGGCAGTGTAGTGATGTTTGTTTTCTGGGTGTACCTTAAAGAGAAGTCATATTGAGAGATGACTGAAGAGGAGCAAAGAGCGGGCTTAAATTGTGTAGTGTGCAACTGATAATTTAGGTGTCTTTGCCACAAATAATCAAATGAGCCAAGATAAAAGGAATGTGGAAAATGAGGAGCAAAAGGGCTCAGTGCCCTTGTCAGCTGAAATAACAGCTTGTAAAAGTTTCCATATGGAACGACTTTGGAGGGGGCTGCAAGAAAGGGATCTTTGGACAAGAAGCTCTTTGGAGCTGTAGTGCCAGGTAAGAAAGTTTACAGTGGAGTGGAAAAAAGTTCTTCAGTTAACTGTACCGAGAGTCTGAAAGAGCTCTGGTTTATTAAAAAAAAAAAAAAAAAAAAAAGAGGTACAGATTCAATTGCAGTACTGTAAATATGACCTGTTATTCAGTCTCAGCATTAATCAACTGTTGTAACTGATTTTGCTGAGAGATTTTGAAACCTTATGCCAATAAATATCATAGGCGTGAGATTTACTTTAGAAAGTCCGTTCTCTCCTTCATCCTCTCCTTTGTCCTCTCCATTCTCTCTTTTGTCCTCTCCTTCATCCTCTCCTTCCTCACTGATATTGCTTACTGTGTGTCAACTTTATTTGATCACAATCAAAATACAGTTGATCCTTAACAGCAGGCCCTATCAAGTCTGATACAGTGGCTTGACATCCAGTTATTATTCTAGTTAGCAATGTCTCAGCATTTCTAATATAAAGCCCAGTTTTTAAGCAACTGTTGCAGTTTTATTGGGAGAAGATATTACTTTGGGTAGGGAAGTTTCAAGACCCTAGGAAGGTATTGCTCAATTAAGTTATAATATTACTTTTAAAAGGTGAGATTTGATTAGGTTTTTTTTTTTTACATGCTTACAGTTTATAGTACACTTTGATCCTCAGACTAGAAGTTTGTGTGCTCTCGCTTCACACCCTCAGCCTCCTCAGTCCTTTCTGAAGTGCTGAAGGGTAATACAGCAGGACTGCATGCGAGTTTCCTTTGCTGGAAATGTTGTCAAGGGAAGTGGTAATGCTGTATGTGAAAGTACTGTGGTCTTTTTTCCTGTTGTAGTTTCCTATTTCACCATTCTAGGTGCGTCTGATATACTTTATTGCCAGGTCTCTCCCTGCAGCCTTGCCCAAGCAGTAGGATGGCTGGCATGTCCTCACTTCTAGCTTAGAGCTGCTTGGTGCTCACACTTCCACAGTAACATGACAGCAGCAACAGCGTCTGTCCTTTGTGTAAGCCAAGTGCTTCCATCTCAGCCTTCCACCTTACTTCCATTTTTTCCAAAACTTTTGAGTTTTGAACTGCAGTTTCTCTGACTTGCTGTCTGCCTAGGAACAGGCTTGCTTTTATTTGGTTTTGAGGGGTTGGGATGGAGTTCCTTAGAGTCCAAACTCTTTGCTTACTCCTGTGCATGAAAGGAGAGAAACTCTGCTTCTTCCACTGTGACAGTGTGAAATTCATGCACTCCAGGGTGGGCAGAGAGTAGGGAACAGATACGGTTTGTCATTTCAGTAGTAAAGTGTGTTTCCATGGTCTGCTGGGAAAGCAGTTTGCATTTTTGATCCATTTTGATCTACTGAAAATTTCATTTAGTATACACGCAGAGTGATGGCTGTTCTTTAGCAGTAGTCAAATAAAGAACAGGCTGCATTGGAAGTGCCTGCATGGCTAACTGCACCGTAAGAACTCCTTAATATAAAAGAATACGTGGGGTTTGAGGCCAAGGCTTGTCTTAAGGAGAGGTCTGTTCAAAGCAGAATGTCTCTTTCCTGTCTCTTGAGATGTGCTAGAAATGATATTAGAATGATTTCAAGTCCTACCCTGAATGATGTGAGTGTGAAGGTGAATGCTCCAGGCCAAACTTTCAGACCTCTTAAGTTCCTTCTGGCAGCACTGTTCCATCTGTTAGTTCAGTGGTAGACACAGCAGGGGCAGACCAGGTAAAACTTGACCGTTGTCCTACGTCACATTCTTAGAGGCTCAGCACTCCAAAATCTGATAAAACTGAATGCTTAAAAAGAATCTCTCATTCATCAGATTGTCTTCAAAACTTTTGCTTTTGTCTGACTGTTATTTTAACTGGCCAAGAGTAGTTGAGAGGCAGAACAGCTACTTCATCTTTTCTCTAAACACTTGCTGTACTCTTAAGATGATTATCTCCATTTTCTACTTCAGGATCTACCTTTAACGTCTCATGTATTGTGTGGTCAGTCACATGTGAGTTGCCTGTATATACATAGGAGTTCCTGTGCGTCGTCATCTCTTTCTGAAATGACACAAGTGAAAAGGAAAGAAATGCCTTTGGAAATGAAACTGGTCTTACAGTGCATGGCAACAGTGCTAGGTGTTGCACAGGTCCTCCGGGACACCAATGCATGGTGAACATTTGCAGTCACGTACTTGAAAAAACTAAGTAGTCTTGGCAGGATGCATGTATAACGTGATCTCCTTGATGAACTTTTTAGCCTTGTTTGACTGAGGACCTTGGTTGCTGTTTTAGTGACAGTTCTCATCTTTCACCAACTGCAAGAGAACTTCCAGCCCTGCATTCACTGTTGTTAACATTTGCTGGAGATGTATGCTGCATTCATTTATCCTTTGTTGTTCCTCATTGCGTCAGTAAGAGATGATGTTCAGAGTGAACAACCAGCAACTTGCATGCTCCAGAAGCACCTTCAGTGGGCATTCGGTATACCTTCTTTTTTGTTTGCTTGGGGTTGTTTTTTGGTTCTCTTTTGTTGTGGTTTTTTTTTCTTTCTTTCTTTCTTCTTCCCATGACCCTTTGCCCTTCCCTTAATATAAAATTGTCCTCTGGTCAGATTCCCCTGCAGTAGATCTTTTGTTCCTGCAGTCATAGTGAGAAACTCGATTGAGATAATGACCAGATTAATCATACAAAGGACACACATGACCTCCTGTGAGCAGCTCAATGTGAGTTAGACATCATCAGGAAAAAAAAAAGAAAAAGAAAAAAAAAATCTCAGAGGGAACAAAAATGGGGAAAACGACAGAGGCAAAGAAAATATTTTTGGTTCATCAAACTGCTGCTTGTTATATTCCAAACACTAAAGAACCTATCTGCTCTAAGAAAACTTTGCAAATGCTTCCCGACTTTGCCACCATTTTTCAGCTGTATCAGTAAAACCAAAAACAAAACTAAAAAAACACAACAACAGCAAAACCACCACCAATGAAACAGCAGTGGGGAGCAAAAGAAATGGACCACTGGCATTGCTGGATGCTGTTTGCACCTTGCTCCAGGGCACAGCTGGCTGGCGGGGTGCTGACTGAAGCTGGTCCAGCTGAGCCAGTGGTGTCCAAGGAGGGAAGGCTTTGCCATGTTGTCCAGGTGCAGACTTAGCCTAGTGCTGGACTGCTGCTTCACATTGGTAACACTGGTGTTGTTATCCAATTTGTTCCTTTAAAATTTTAATTTTATTATTTTTATTATTATTATTTTATTTTTTTAAGAAAAAAGATAAAACTTTGTGGAATATTTTTCATTCAAGGTTCTCTAAAAGTTTTAGCTGCAGCCACATGAAATCAAATCATATGCTGGTTACAAAGATTCATCTGTTCTACTTTATATTTTACTAAAGTATGCCAGTGTTTGACTAGACCTTTTTAATGAACAGATAATATTTTGAAACTCTGGGTTACAAAACAGAACTGAAAATCTAAAATACTTTTACAGAGCGGGCAGCTAAAGTTGCTGAGCAGCAGGAGAGAGAGCGAGCAGCACAGCAGCAGAATCCCTCCCCCCGGGCAGGCACTCCTGTCGGGGCTCTTATGGGGGTGGTGCCGCCACCAACACCAATGGGGATGCTCAATCAGCAGTTGACACCCGTTGCAGGTAAAACGTAGGAGCTACGACCATTTTTCCTCATCCACTCTATCAACCCCCTTCATAACTGAACACACTCTTGGGTCACTTTGTTCTTACGGAGGAAAACGCTCAGCCTCTTCGGTCTTCCTTCACGGTGAATATGCGTATCCGCAGCAGTAGGGTGGCAGCCCCACGTGCCCTGCTCCATAGTGAGTGTTCTGGTGGAAACACAGGGAAGAAGCCTCCTCCTTGTGTGGCAGGCCTGTGCTGTTTGTATGCAGTTATGTTTATTGGTTCTACTTTGCAGAAGTCGTGTTTATTCTTGCTACAGCAAGTGATGCTGGGAGCTGAATACTCTTTGAGTGTAAGCAGCATCAGTGGAGGTGGTTCAGGAGGAGACAGAGGACTTGTTTTTATTGTCTGGATGTGAGAGGCAAAACAAAATCCAAACCAAATTTAAAAAATGAAACTCCAGAATTATGATTAGGCATAAGTGCAGCTGGCTAGGTTCTAGAGTCATTGCAAAACCAAGTATGAAGTGTCAACACTGCTGGTTTTAATCAGGTGATTTGCAGAATAGACCTAAGCTTTGAGAACTCTTCTATGTGGTTCCTGTTGCTGGGTTTTTTTCTTGTTGCCAGTCATACTCCAACTTGACTTCATAGGCAGTGTGTTCAGAATAATTATGTCCAGGTCGTACGTGAAGACTGCATAGACCACTGGAAGTTCTTTTATGAAAATCAGCTTTACATCTGCAAGAGGATGGATTAGAACTGACCTGATGGTTTGCTTTCCTTCTCCCACTTCTGATTAGGAGTGAATGAGTAGCGTCAGTCAAGGTTAAAACAGCCCTGAGTTTGGTAAATGTGAATAGTTAGATGAATGACTAGTTTTTTGTTTTCTTTTTGTAGTGTGGTTTGATTTGGTTTGTAGGTTCTTGGCTGTTTTGTTTTGTTTTTTAACGTAAGGCATTCAAATTATTCCATTTATTCTTTTGTTCTTTTTTCTTTCCCGCCTTGCAGGCCGTGGCCATACTTAGAACTGATGGCCTGAAGTATTTTTCATCCTTGTTTCTAAATCCTTTTTCAGTGCGTTGGTTGGAGGGATGCTTAGACTGAAGGCATATCTCTTATGTAGCTTACCAGCTCCGGGCTACAAAAGCACTTGTTTGTACTGATATTTCTTTTTGCTTTAAAAAAATAAAATATAGAAAACACCTTTGTTCTTTGAACACCTTTCAGATTTTTTAGTCCTGAGGTGGTATTTGTGTGTGCGTGCATATATTTCAAAAAACAAAAAGGAAAATTAGCTGCAGCACTTGTCTTCTTTGTGCGTAATCTACTTTGATCTAGACGAGGTGGTGATTACTAGAAATGTCATCATCTTGTGGTTGTTTTTTTCTTGGTTTGGTTCCTGCTTTTTCCTATTGTCACATTTTCAGCTATAAGTGTTCCCTGCCATCCTGCAGCAGCCTCCTCAAAAAGCACTCGTCTGCTCAAGGCCATCGTCTTCCAGTTCAAGCAGTTAGAAGTTCAAGTCTCTTTATTCAACCATTGTGAAATACTTCATTACGAGGATGGCCAAATGGATCTTTATAAACCTTGCTGGTTTTGTCCCATTTGCAGTCTTTCCTCTTTTGGTTTCCACAAGTCTTACTTGAAAGTGTGTTACTCCATGCAGACTTTTCACACCTTCCTCCATCTTTGAGTCACCAAAGGTCACAGTTTTAAGCCCATCTTTAAGTCACAGCTGCTTTTCTGTTTCAGAGATCTTCTTCATCATAAGACTTTTTTATGGCCCACAGGTGCAAGAAATCACGATGCCTTCTGAGATGCATTTCTCTCAGCACACAGTGCTCTGCTTTTAAATTTAGGAGCTACAATAGTTTATTTAATCTCACATTGTTACAGTTCAAAGAAGTGGGAGGAGGAGTAAGTTGAAAGGCAGTAAATCACAGCTGTGGGAAATGAAAACAGTTCACCCAGGTTTACCAGTTTAAAATCAAAGTGAATTTGTACATGAGGTATGAGAGTGGCTGCTCATATAACTTTGTGATGAGCTAAAAACACAGATTTCCTATGGAGACTTTTGTACAATGCCATTAATCTAGTCAGCTGCTCAGTATTTTGTTTGGAAATGCAGGAATGAGCTTTTGTGATGGACAAAGATGGGTTTGTTTCATTGGAAATTTGGTTTTGTTTTGAATTTTTTTTGTGGGTTTTGTTTTGTTTTTTCTTCTCTTTAAAAGCTTCAGAAGCATTCATGGGGCACTGATGGTGTGACTGCAGTGTGGGGTGCAGTGCAAGTACCAGGCAGTAGCCACAGTGAAAGCTCATTACTCTAGGGATGCTTTTGTCCTTTCTTCTTTTACTTCTCCCATTAGCAGTACAGATTGCGCTGTATTGATAAGGTGGAACAGATAAGCTTCTAGATATATGAAATAGGTACCCAAAATCAATTTACTGAGTGTCAGTCTGGGTGTCCTGAGTATTCAAAGAAAATAAACGTTTGAAGATCAGTTCTTTGTTCCACGTCAGTCCTTGGAATTGCAGGTTTCTTACCTTTGTCACCCTTGCTGGGCAGGTGACAAATCTGGCTTACATGTTGGAGCCACTCAAGCTGCTTGGATCTTGAGCTCACGACAGCTTTGCTGATGAAAAATGTTCGGTCAGAGCTGATGTTGACTTTTTTATTTTGACATTTTTATTCCAGAAATCTCTGCTTTGAAAGTTTCTTTTATGGGTTACTTGGAGTGTGGCAAATACTTTGTAAGTGATTGCCTGGAGCAGGTTACAGAAAGCCCAGCAGTTCTCATTTCTGAACTTACCTTTCTTCTTTAGACTTGCTTCTGTCCCCTCTCAATGTTTTTGTTGCCTTTCCAACACCTTTCCTTGTTTCTCTGATTTAAAAGCATAGAAAACAAGCAAGAAAATAGGCAAGTTTAAGTTCTAGCAGCTAACATACCTACATTGTCTAGGTTCACCTAAAGGATAGCAATGAACCGGAGTCAGAATGAGCCCTTAAGTCTTCTTCCTCACGTGCTGAAAAACGAAATTATGAGCAGCAGTGCAGTATCTTTGTGTTCCCTATTAAGATGCTTTGAGAACAGTGGGAATGATATTCAGCCAGGGGCCAGATGAGTCCCTTGTCAGCTCTTTTACTTTCAGTCAAGTGCTGTGAGTGCAGGTCCTTGCAGCCCAGCACAGCCAGTGCTCTCCGGCCTCACATTGCAGTGATTTCCTTGATTCGTACTGAAAATGGCATAAGAACAGTCATCCCTGTCACTTTGATTTTAAGTATATGAATGTCCCAGGGCTTTTAGATGTAAATTTTGCACATTCACTGCAGAAAAACATGTAGATCTTTATTTCTTCTGGTCAGGTCTCTGAGCCAGCCCACCCGCCAGGGCTGTGTGCAAAGCTCGTGTAGTTAGTGTCGTGTTTGTAACCTGAATGCAGATGGCAGAGCTTTAAGCTGTGTTAAAATCGCTTGTTAGTAACATTTAATTGTGGCTGAATTTATTCCTTGTGTTAACATCTCAGTATTCAGCATTTATTGCCCCCATGAGAAGCATACGAATACACTAAACACTAATGCATCGACAGCGTAGTGTTTCATATCGATAACTTGACCTCATTGTTGCGAGATACTAATTGTAGTCTCGTCTTGCTGTACTAAGGGTGCTTTCAATTTCATTTTATTTTTTGTGGATAGTGCATGATTTACTGTATAGATCATATTGCATGTCATTGATGCATGTTTGAAATTTGTTGTGTCCTTCAAGGCATGATAAGTGGCTATCCACCGGTGCTGCCACCTTTGCAGGGCCCAGTTGATGGCATTGTTAGCATGGGCAGCATGCAGCCACTTCACCCAGGGGTGCCCCCACCCCACCAACTCCCGCCAGGTATGCCAGGCATCCCAGGCATCCCACCGCCCGGTAAGAACTCATCCTCATTTGCTCTGTGTTTCATTGTCATGTACTTGCTGTTGAACTGGTTGTTACAGGAATTATCTGTGGCTTGTTTTGATCCGTAGCACAGTTGATTGTTTCTAAACTTGCAGGTTTGTTTAACTGCAGCACAGATGAATACAGGGGGTGCAGTGTGAAGTGATTACATTGGCAGAATACACATCCGATAAAGGAACAGCAAAAGACCACTGGAGAAATGTGGGGCTGCTCCAGCAGTGGTTTTGCACCAGCCAAAACAAACCTGAGAATGGCATGAGTTTACCAAAGGTCTGACAAATGGCAGTCAGCCTGTTCATATCCCTGCATCATTTGAAGAGTGTTCTGCTACCCTCTCCACATTAAAGTAAAATAATTGAATTTGGAATGAAATGTATTGCTCTCATTTCTTACTGAGCTCGTTTTCAGTCTGTTAGCTGATGAGTGTTCTGGCTGCACTTCGATACACCCAGCTGCATCAGACCCCTCGGCCACTGTGCACCATCATATGTTACCTATAAAACAGTGCACAGATTGTGCCTCGTAGCTGGAACTGGACATTTTTGGGAGTAAGGTGAACTGGCTGTGCTACTGTGACCAAATTCTTATTTTTCCAAAGTATGCTTATTACACATTTGCTATTATTATTGCCACCCTGTTGTTGACAGGTAGGGCTGAACAAATCATACCAAACTCTGTGGTGTGAATGCCAATAATGCCATTTGGTGGGGAAAATATACTCGCCTGCCCTCTCATTCTGTTGTCTGTGGGTTCCTCCAATATTTACCTCTGATAACTCAAGTGGCTGTTAGAGATGTGCATCCCATCCATTCAGCAGTTAAACAAGCTGTGGGCAGAAGTGCTGTTTGTCTCCCTACCCCCTTTGCAGCTGCTTTGGTCGGAAGCCCTGTTGGGGCTGTATCTGTCTGCAGATTGCTGTGATGGTTGGATGTCGTTTGCTTGCTTTTGTTTGTTTTTCAACCTGTCAGTGTTAGCTTGCATCTTCGCCAGTAGGCAAGATTCACCATAAATTCACATGGAAGTGAAGTGCTGTGGGTCGTCTGAGCTTGCCTGCAACTCACCGCAGCGCTGACCTGTAAGCACACAGCAGCAGCATACAAATGTTTGGAGACGACTCTGGGACAATGCATTTCTTTGCACAGTGTTTCCAGCTGGGCTGCGTGTATGAGGAAAGCAGTGCCAGGGATGGAGAACCACGTGGGTTGTGGTCCCATGTGTCAGATGGGGCTGGGTGGGCTCAGGGCGAGGCTGTGCTGCTGGGCAGGTGAGGGTGCCCCCTCCAAACCTATTTACTTCGTACCAAAGCAAAGGTCAGTGCTATATCCCATAGCTTGCACTGTCAGTGTTTTTCCCAACGTCTGACTTAGTACAGATGCATTTAAGATGGGGAGTTGTAATCGAATGGAAAATTATTGCGATATGTGCTTTAGTGTGCAAAATGCAGTGACAAGTCTTCCGGTCACTGACACAGAAATCTGCCTGCAAATTCAAGCCTTAGGAAGACTCTTTATTATTTTGCAGCTTTTGAAATGAAGGAATTTTTAAAAAATGGCATGAAGAAAAGCAGCAACACGCATGACTTTTTGGTTAAGTGCATCAGGTAGCAGGAACTGCACATTGTGATTTGTATGTGGGAGGTATCTGCTGCATGGCATGCAGTAGGGAAAAGCCTCTTTGTAGAAAAAAATGGGGAAAAAACTAACCTGCCTTTGTGGCTTTGTTTTTCAACTATTTTTCTGTCTCTCATATGAGACTATTTAAGCTGAACCTGTAAGTGGCATCTTATACATATATTCACATACAGGATTTACCCAGTGGCTTGGCTTTCTTCCTGCCATGGTTGTATTTTATACCATTAAAAACCAGGAAATGTTCAGTGTTGCTAAAGCAAATCAGCTTTTCTCTTACGAGGATTTCAGGAGGATTGTGTCAAGCCAAAGGTATAATGAAGGAAATGATGCAGTCAGGCCGCACTGGGTAAAGGAGGAAAAAAAGAACTCTGCATTTCTGTAGCTAAATGAAATTCAGCAGGCCACACATCAATGCTGGGTAGTTGTTCTGGTGCCTTTTTTTCTTTTTCTTTTTTTTTTTTTTCATTGAGAAAATTCCAAAGCGTTCTTTATTGTGGGAGAGTGGGATATTAGAATGTTCCCAAAATAGCTTTAAGCAATGATTTCAAAGTATAAATTTGCACTGCAGAAGACCAAAGCAGTATTTCTCTCTGCTCTGAAGTAAGACTAATCGTTGTATATTTTGGAATATAGGTGTTATAGGCCAAAACGTGTCCCCCATGGTAGGCACTCCAGCCCCTGGTGCAGGTCCCTTTGGACAGCAGGTGAGTGTGAGCCCTTTTTGCATTATTTATGAGGTTCCGAGGCTTTGGATTAGCATTTAAACAATTAAGACATGTAAGGAATGCACACAGCCTTATGCAGAGAGAACAGAAACCACAAAATTCACAGGGTTATATTCAGAACCAGTTAATACCTCTCTCTCAGTGCCTTTTTATATTTCTTGGTTGAATTGTTAGACCTATTGGGTTCTGCCCAGTGAGATAAGTTCTGCAAAATAAGCAAAACAGGCTTCTTTTCTTTTCTGTTGAGCTAATATAAGTCGTGTAAACACACAGTTAAGCTGATGGCAGAAGGGATGCTGTCCACTTTCTCAGCCATGACCAAATGGATAAAAGCCGTTTATTTTCTCCCAGATTTCACAAACCAACAAAGCAGATGTTCTGCTGATGCCATTTACATCTGGGAGTTTTGATGCCAGTGATGATCAGATGTTCATTCTCAATGTCGATGTAGATTAAATGTTGATCACACTGAGTTTTAAGGACTTTACTTGCATTTGGTGAGAGGGTGAAAAGAAAAACAGAAGTTGAGTGAGAAGGCACTAGAGTGTGTATGTCATTTCAGTGGGTTATTTCAACCATGGGTTGGCTCTGCTAGGAATTCTCAGTACTGCTGGTGAATGGCAGCAGTGGGAATTCCATGGTTTGGGGATTTTTGTGTGAGTGCAGTTTTTGCCTGACTGAGATTAGCATTTATTCTGTGGAAGCATCCTGGTCTTCCAAGGATAAGGATTGCTTTGAATGATATGTTGTAGAGAGCCCTAAAGCAAGATAAACCCCACACTTTGCAAATCTCAGATTTTCTGGTCAAATTTCGGAAAGTGTGAAATAAAAACAATGGTAAGGGAGTAATGAAGGGGAGTGGGAGAGAGGAGAAATAAATGGTGGTAGTGATGAAAACTTGTTTTCTGTTAAATGAGGTTTGTTCACACATCTCTCTTACATGTCAGTGACCTCAGCAGGTAAGGCTGGCTGGAGGGAGATTGCCTTCTAGGGAAATCTCTTACACCTTTGGCTGTAACCAAAGTTCTGCTGTATGAGGATGCTGTGATGCAGGGTGTGAACCATCCCTGCAGCTTCCCCAGATGCCACCTCTCCATCGCTTTGCCGTTGCAGATAGGAATCCTCGGCCCTCCAGGACAGCAGGCTCCTCCCCCATATCCCGGCCAGAGCCCCGCGACTCAGCCCGTTATGCAGCAGCCCTCAACTCCCATGTTTGTCTCCCCTCCACCAAAGACACAGAGGCTTCTTCATTCCGAAGCCTATCTGAAATACATTGAGGGGCTCAGTGCTGAATCAAACAGTATTAGCAAGTGGGACCAGACCCTTGCAGGTAAGGTTTTTGGCACAGAATGGGATGTTTCTGTACGGAACACACTTCCTTGTAACTGTTAATTCTTTTAGCTTTTATGGAAAATACCAAATGAACAAATTAATATCGACAGACAGGGAATGAATGTTATCAGTGGACTAATTCCATTACTGGGGTATAAATCTAATTATGCATGTGCTCAAATATTGGGGGTAAGAGAAATAGCGAAGAATTATTTTCCTTTTTTTTTTTTCTTCCCAGAAAAATGCTGGCAAATATCAAAGGCAAAGCCAGCTTAGCAAAGCTAGTGGATAACTGGGCTGTTTCTTACCCTTTCAGCACGAAGACGAGATGTCCACTTGTCGAAAGAGCAGGAGAGCCGCCTGCCGTCACACTGGCTGAAAAGCAAAGGGGCTCACACCACAATGGCCGATGCTTTATGGCGTCTGCGAGACTTGATGCTGCGAGACACCCTTAACATCCGTCAGGCGTACAACATAGAAAATGTTTAGTCGCGTTATTGCTTCTTTCTTTGATACTGGCATATAGAGTTTTGTGGAACAATAGCTGTTTTAGTTACTGGGTGGGGAGAGATAACCAACAATAATTTGTATTGCATTTTACTGTACATTGCGAGACCATTTTTATATAAGGACACTTTTAATAAGCATATTTCACTTTTTGTTATATTAAGTTGACTTTATCAAATACACAGATTTTTGCATATGCTTCCTTTGTTTGAAAGGCGATTTCATATTTGGTTAACTGTAGTCAAGGATTCATCTTTCTTACACTTGATTGCTGAGAATCTGATGCCATTGTTTTTTATATAAAAGAAGAAAAAAAGAAAACAAAGTATTTACAGGTTGGTACAATGGAATGTGAAATTAGTCATAGTTTACATCCTAGAGGAATGTGTGTACATGTGCTTGTGTGTGCTAGCCGCTCCCAGCGGAAATCTGACTTGGAGATGAGCAGGGAGGATCTCTTTGAAAGAAGCTGAAGGTAAGGTGAGCATTGGCACTAGGGAAAAACCACATTGCAGGTAAATACTGAGACAGCCGAATGGGCCACAGCGATCATGGAAGTGCAGGTGCAGATATGGGACGAGGCTAACCTGACTGCTGATGTTGTCCAGTCCTGTCCAGCATTAACGCTGCAGCCAAGGCCACTGTGATCCCAAATCAGTAACAGAATACGTGTGCTGGCATGCCTGTGGAAGGTGAAATCTTTGGTCTGCTGTGACCTGCTTTGGGCGTTCTGTGCCGTCCCTGACACTGGGCAGCAGGAAGGGAACACCTCTACCTCTGCAGTACAGTCTGCGTGTGGGAGAGGCCACAACTTTGAACCAGTGTGGGTCGTGGAAGGTAAGTTAGAGCAGAGGGGAAGCTCTTTTGTTGGTAGAGTCACATGGTGTCTAAATCCACACATATTCTGTTAATGATTGGGCACCGTAAGATGTTTTTCTATTAAAAAATTGTATTGATTCAGTACGATTTTTCTATTTCTATTGTATTGATTCACACTAATGAAAGTTTTACGAGGCAAAATTTGAGATGTAACACATGAATTCAATTTCAGAATAGTACTGTAAGTTCAACATACCTTGTGCATTGGAGACAGAGTGCGCTGTGCATTGCAGCCTTCCGAGGGCTTTGTGCTTCTGTTGTTTAGCTCAGTGAGGTATGTGTAGGCTCCTCTTGCCAAACGTTGAGGTTGTGACTGCCTTTGCAGAGGACTTCACTATAGCTAACTAACCAACCTTTCGGGCTGCAAAGCCGTTTGCTTTCACAAACTCAATTTTAGGAAAAGAGAGCTCTTGGATTGCACAAATTAACTGGGAAAACAGCACCAATTTGGAAAACAAACAAACAAAAAGACTTGGCACAAACACGGTCGCTGCAACTCAGTCCAAAAGAATAATTTGCTGATATGCTTTCATACTGCCTCTAGAAACGTTTATCATTTGGAAAGGTGTTTTAAAGTCTGTTCATACAGAGCACTTTTGAGTTCATATTGGCAGAAAGTTAAATGTTTTTCTTTGGATACTGGGTTCTGTTTGGTAATGCAATGGAATACTGATGAGGGAAGGGACAGGCAAGTATGAACTATTCTTAAATGCTACTGGCTATTTCCCCTCCTACTCCAGCCCTACATTCATTGCACAGAAAACCCTATAATTAGAGGTGGGCACTTACGGATATTTTAGGACAGATGTACACTGGGATGTGAGGAAAAGGGAGCCAAGCAAAATCCTATAGGAAATTACAATGGACAACTCTACACGTAGAGCACCTGTGGTACAGAAATCATTTAGAAAGGCCAGTAAAGAACCAGGTTTGTTTCATGAGATAGAAACATAGTACACCTAGACCTCCTGTATATACACACTGTCATCTTAGAACACATTTAAATTACCATAGGTTTTGCAGTTTTAGCCACACAGATGAGACACTGAAGCGAATTGGGCAGCAAATCCTGGTTTCCAAGCACTTGGAATTACCGTGGGTCGTAGTGATACCACCAGATGGTCTTGTTCTCAGCACGAACAAAAACTACACCAAAGAACCTGGGATGGATTTTAGTTAACTTATTGTTCTATTTATTTTCTTTGGAGGACTGGATGGGACTCCCTCTGGAGCCCGTGTAACTCAGATGTTTAATTTATCTGAAGGCCGGTGATGAGCAGACGTGCAGCACTGCCTCTGTTCTGCCCGAGCAGCCGAAATGCTGCTCCCACTGCTCTCAGTGCTCCCACTGCTCCCTGGCCCAGGGGCAAGAGGTTGGGAATCCCCACGAAGCCTGGCTCCTCCTGTTAAGGCAGTGCAGAGCACTACCGCTGAGCCGCGGGGCTGGCCCTAATCAATTCTGATAAGCTTTATTTATTTCAAAATCATGTCTCTGCATAGGAGACGTTTCAGTCGATGGCAGGAAGGTTTGGGATATGATGGCTACAGTCCAGAATTCAAAACCAGCAAAAGAAAAGAAACTTTTTTGACTCTGGTTTAAAAACAAGACAAGAAAAGACGTCTGTCTGTCTTTTCCTCTCTTTGTGGGCATTTGAACCCCTCGTTTGTTTTCCCACTGCTTTTCACTGTATCAGCATAAATGAAACTTTCCTATTAAAATAAATGTATGTATGGGAAATGGTTGGCTTCTGAGAGAGTGGAAATAGATCGACCTAGGACCGGTATTTTCATAAACCAGTTGGAGATGAGTAATAATTATTTGTTCTCTTCCTCAGCTCTTCTCTTCTATGAGAAAATTTACCATTTCTGTAAGAAAAAAAAAGAAAAAAAAACTTGATGTTGGTGACTTTTTTTTTTCAGCACATGGTTTCAGACCTGGTTGGTCCCTGTTTGGCTGCTCATTCCATCTTGTACTCCCGAGGGTTAAGCTGATAACCAGGTGTGTAACATGTATGTACCATCACTTTGTTTACCTGAGTCTTTTTAATTTGAATAAAAATAGTTTGCAAAGTGTTTTGGATTAACCAGGTTTGAGTGTCCGATCAAGGCTTCTGGTGGGATTTTCCTCCAAGTAATTCTGGCTGGTGCTGACGCTGTGGAATCCTCCCTATGTGCATGCATGTGTGTGTGGGTGCAGAATCTTTTTCTATTATCCTTTGTGTTGTGAGACACCTCTGCTGGTGCTACGAAGAGTGGCGTTGAAAAACGAGCCATAAGGAGCACGAAGGGAGCCCTGGAAAATACATGGTGTGCTAAGCAGAGGTGATAAGATGCAGTCGGGTCCATTTGCCTCCACATTAACTGCTTTGAAAATAAACAGCAAGCCTTAATTTCATGCTGGAAGCTAACCTGGTTCAGGACTTCTTTGATATAGCTGGATAATGTAAAGGGAATTAGAAAAGCAATGTGGAAAAAGCATCTCTTAACCAATAAAATTGAAAACTGGGATGGAAGTTCTCTTTGATAACACCAACAGCAAGAGAAATTAGATGATAGCAGCCTTCTTTTGTATTGGGGTACCTCTGCCATGCTTTGCAGGGAGCTACTTAACCAGAACACGCTTACTGTTCTATTTAATTAGCACACATTAATGTCTTTCACCCGAGGGATGAACACTGCCTGGCACGCAGGCTGCAGCTTGGCAGAACTGCCACCCTCCTAGAAGCCCATGGGAAGGCACACAGGGAGACTAATTCAGGTCATTCTTCACATAGTATTTGGTCAGCGTGAAGTACTGGAGGTCACTCAGATCTGCCTAGCCTGCTCCCAGCAGCAAACACTGAGTGGAAGTGGTGTTTCAAGGTAGCTGAGTGCTTTCAACAGCAAGGAAGGGGTTCATTAACAGGTTCTAATGAAGGAACTTCATCTTCCTTTTGCTTGCTGATTTTTTCACTAAGTTTAATTTGACCATCAAACAAAAGGGAAGCAAAAAGTAAATACATTCAAAAAAGAAAACAAATCATCAGGCCTTCTGCAAGTGCCTGCAGTGCGCTGGGATCCAGTGGTCCTAAGTAAAGAGTCCCAGTCCTCTGCTCCTTCGATCAGCTCTCCTGTTCAGAAATCCTGTGCTGTAGATGTGCAGCCTAACCTCTATCAAAGGAGGCAGCAGACGGACGTGAAATCAGAAAGGAAGATCCCCAAAGTTGCACAGCAGCACCAGTTGCTGGTCTGTCTCTGCTCATTCTGCAAGAAGGATGCCCTGCAGCCTTTGACAAAAAATGGTGATGGATGCTCGGTCCATCCCAAAGCCTGCAACCCATTTCTATCAGATGGTTCGGGGAGGACCACAAATAATCCTCATGCTTTATGCCAAGCACAAACGCTCAAGAAGGACTTAAGGACATACCTAGGAAGTCTCAGTCCTGTTGTGGGTGTCTGCACCTCTCAGGAGCAGCTGCTGCTATCCATAACCAGAGTGCAGGCACAGCTTGGGCCCCACTCACCACCTGAGAAGCTTTCAGCAGTGATGCTCTGCTCGTGCTCAGAGCCTCCTGCTGTGGCTGCTGCCAGAGGAACTGCTGAGTTGCTGTTTGCAGGTGCTGTGCTGGTGCCAGGTGAACTCCCTGCAGACTGAACAGATGTGCTTGAGTCCACAGCTGACAGGGCTGACACTGAAAGCTGTGTCCTGGCTTAGGTGACGCTCCCACAGCATCTAACAGAAACACTGTGCTCTCAGTGATGGAATGGGAGGGAAGATTTAGGTTGGATGTCAGGGGGAAATTCTTTACTATGAGAATGATGAGGTGCTGGAACAGCTGCCCAGAGAGGCTGTGGATGCCCCGTCCCTGGAGGTGTTCAAGGCCAGGTTGGATGGGGCCCTGGGCAGCCTGGGCTGGTATGAAATGTGGAGGTTGGTGGCCCTGCGTGTGGCAGGGGGTTGGAGCTTCATCGTCCTTGAGGTCCCTTCCAACCCGGACCATTTTGTGATTCTGTGAATGAGCAGCAATCCTTCAACCCAAAGAGCGGGTGTGCAGTAAAACAGATCCAAAATCCCCACCAGGTGTGTTTGGCACTGTTATGGATCAGGACTGGGGCTCCGCTGCTCTGCTTCCGGCATTCATGAGCTTCATCTTCTGTCACTGCAGTTCTGTGTTGCCTTGTGGCTGAAATGGTACAGTGCCATCTCAGAGGATTCTCTCCTGCACAAAGACTGGCAGTGCTGAACTCCCCAGTATGAACTCCTTGTGAGCCACTGGCACTCCTGTCTTTCTGTGCTGCTCAACTGGAGACACTGAAGCCAACTTCCTACGCGCCTGGCACTCTTGCTGTGGTGAAATAAGAAAGCTCTGATGCAATAAAGTGGATGCTGATTTGCTGAGACACTATTATCGTTATGGGAGGTCACCGGGAGAATGTCCATAGCAGGTGGAATGCCGAGATGCTGCTGGAGCACAAGGCTGTCCTAAAAAACTGGAGAAAAAAAAAAATGAGGAAACAAAGCAGCAGCACAGAAAATGCCCAAAGGCACTAAAAGTAAAGGCAGATGGAACTGGGATACAACAGTGCTTCAGTATGAAGTACAGCACAAAGTCAGGCTGTGAGGTGCTCCAGGCCATGCAGTCCTCCAGACCAGGGCCTCAGAGCACAGCAACATTGTAGCTTCCTTCCCTTGTATCAACCCTCAGCCCCCGCATCACTCGCTGAGAGCCACCACCGCCGCAGGCAGTGCAGAACAGAAGGGCACGGATGATTTTCCAAAGCAGCGCAGGCAGAATAAACACCGAGCTGTACGCCTGGCCTACGGAACCGAGTGAGCTCTGCACTGCACCGCACCGCACAGAGCACTGGCTGCACACAAGGGCAGCCTCCGTCAGCCCGGAGCCATCTAATGCGTTTCCTTTCTGCCACGACGCCTCCACACCAAACAGCTCCGCACACCCCGGCGCTTTCAGAACGGCGTTTGCTCGAGCAAAGAGAAGCAGCAGCCACACCGTGTACTCAGTTCGGTTTATTGAGAAGCACCAACCAACCATTCAACACATTGGCAAAGGCCCAAACCCGACGAACTCGGTTCAATGCAGGACAGGGCAGAACAACCTGCTGACAAACGGCAGCAGCTCCTCGTGCACAGACCGCCTCCGACCGCCGCTCTGCAGCAGCGCTTCTATCCCACGAGCGCGCACACAGACGCGCCCCTCGGAGCCCTTCGGCTAAGATTCGCTCCTTTCCATCCTTGCCTCGTATCGTCTTTCCGACCGCTTCCTTCGGTAAACGTCATCTGTGCCACAAAAAGGCTCCGTAAGCTCCTCCGACAGGATCGCGACGCCGACCCCGTCCCGGCGCGGCCGGGCTGAGGGGATCTCGCAGCCGCGGCCCCACCGCCGCCCGCAGCCCCGGCTGCCGGCACCGCGCCGCGCGGCGGCCACTCACAGAACGTCTCCTTGCCGATGCGGACGTTGATCATGAACCACTCCATGGCCCCGCCGAGGACGAAGAAGAAGGGCAGCAGGCGGTACGCGCCGAGCCGCTCCCGGCCGGGCACCAACCGCAGCAGGCGCCTCAGCCGGCGGCTGACCAGCATGGCGGGGTCACCGGGCAGAAAGGCGGGGAGCGCGGGGTGAAGGTCGGCAGGAAGCCGGGCGCGGCGGCGCCCCGCTCCCCCCCCTCCGGCCCGCCGAAGGGCCGCAGCCAATCAGCGCGGCGCAGCGCGGCGCAGCCCGTCGCGCGCGACCCCGCGCCCCTCACCGCCCCGGGACGGCGGGCCGGAAGGACGTGCTCGGCGTCACGTGACGAGCGGCGCCCCGGCGCCTGTTTCTGATTGGCCGCGGCGGCTCCGGGGGCGGGGCCGTGCCGGGAGGCCGCCCCCCGCCCCGCCCCGCCCCTCCCGGCGCCGCCCCGGGGCC
>JAPSGF010000148.1:132659-314835 GCA_035772895.1 Perdix hodgsoniae
GAGCGCGGCGCGGCGCCGAGCCCGGCCCCGCAGCGGGCGGCCAGCCGGCCCCGTCCGAGGGCGCCGACCCCCGGAGCTACCTGTGGGCCAGGTACCACGAGATGAAGAAGCTGGTCTACGGTAAGGACCGGCCCCGCTCGCAGCCTTTGTCCGCCGCGGCGCGGCTCCGTGGCGCCGGGAACGTGGCCGTGCGCTCCGTCCGCCGCCTCCCGCCGTGCGTCCGTCGGTCGGTCCCGGCCGGGAGGAAAGCCGTTCATTTCGCCGGTCGTGCCCGTGTGCGCGACGGGACCGTGGGCTCTGGGGCTGCGTTAAGCTCCATCAAAGCGTGAAACAGCGACGTGTGTGGCACAGGGGCAGGGAACTTTTTTTCCTGCAGGCTTTTTCGACTCCTGGAATTCCGAAGGGAAGCGGCGTGGACAGCTGGGGAGCTTCGCTTCGCCGCTAAATGGCTCTCTGTTCGCTTCCCTTCTCCGGCCCGTAGATAAACAAAAGCAGTCGGAGGGTCTGGAGGAGCCGTTTTGCAGTTCTGAGATTGGCGGCTTCTGTCACTGCCGCCTCCCCCAGCGCCAGAGATCTGGCATGGAGCACGAAGCCCTCGGTGACCTCAGAAGAGGAGCCGCGGGGTGTGAGCGCCTGGAGCCGGCACAGCCTCACCTCCAGAGCTCAGTGCGAAATGGGGATGGGTGAGGGTTGGAGAGGAGGCACGGGCACAATTGGCCCACGTTGGTTTTTGTTGGTGGTGGGACAACGGAACCGAGTTGGGCCTTTGTTTGTAAGACTGTAAGTTTGTTTGTAAGTGGGATGTTAAAGCAAATGGCTGTGGTTGTGCTGCGGGCATCACCCGTAAGGAGTCACCCTCTGCTTCGTGTGCTGCCTTCCCCCCTCTGCCCTAAGGACAGGCACAGCCGTGTGCTGCACGGGTGGTGCTGAGCGGGGCTGTCAGTGTTTGTGCTGATGGTATCTGAGGTGTTGAGGGAGGCTGATAAGGCGCTGTTCCTAACGAGTCTCCAGAATCCTGCAGTCTGGGAAATGCAGTCCTGAAACACGGTGGCTCTGGAAAACAAGTGAAGGTTTGGCTGTAAGGAAATGCGTGTGTGCAGTGCTTTATCCCTAGAGCACGGAGCTGCCGTATGTCAGCTTCTGGGGGAACTTTTGAAAGAACTTCCAACTTCTCGCCTCTGTGTGACGCGTGCGGCTCGAAGAGAGAAGCGCTGAGTTGGGTGAGCCCACGGCTCTCCCTGCGCCCCCGGTTTGGTTCTCCCTGCGCCCCCAGTTTGGTTCTCCCTGCGCCCCCGGTTTGGTTCTCCCTGCGCTCACACTTCCCGGGTGCAGTGCTGAGTTAGCAGTGCTGCCTCCCTTCCCCACGGGTGCTCAGACAGAGAGGTTGGGATCGTAGCTCAGTTCTGACAACCAAAGCTGGTTTCGATTTTTTTTATTATTTTTTATTTTTTTTTCCTTGCTGTAATTTATTCAACCTGCCCAGCAACCCGTCTTTGCAGGGCAAAAGGCAAAAGCTGCTGTTCTTGGTGAGGAGGCGGATAGGAGCACGGCGTGGGCGCAGTCTGCAGGGCGCTGCACGGCGGTGCCGATGCTGTGCAGGCGTGCAGCAGCAGCAGCTCTTCTTTCTCCTCGGGGACTCAGAGACCGGCGCGAGGTGGAGGCGGTGGGATGGGAAGCCGTGGGTTTGTGTTGGTAGCGGCGGGGACGTGAGCGTCTGTGAGGAACGTGCCGCTTGTGAGGCAGTGATGAGAAAGCATTTTGGCTGGCATACGCATCTTCCTGTGGCCTTTAGGAGGCCGGAGAGAACGCGCTGTGTCAGCTGGGGACAAAACGTCTGAGAGGGGGAGTGGGCGGCCATGCAGCGCTGCCCCTGCTCTCAGCGTGGTGTGGCACAGCTGCTCTGCTCTGACCTCCCTTCATCCCCTTGCCGTACAAAATCACCCCAGCTCCCGGGGCTTTTAGTGACTGCAGTTTTGCAGCTGGCTTTTTTTATTTCTTTTTCTTTTTTTTTTTTTTTTTTATTGAATCTAAGTCAGCCTCACTTCTCCTATAAAAGGAGCATCGTGCTGCTCGGACTGTCAGAACGTGTTGTCCCAAACATCGTGAATGGTGAGTGTTGGTCTCTGTGGGGACATGGCAGCTGCAGCGGGGTGCGTTGGCTGTTACAGTTCTCCCCCCTTTAGGAGAGGAAAGCAGTTCTGGGCTGCTTCTTTAGGTTAGCACTAGCAGATGTACTGGGGGCATCCATCAAAAACACCCCTTGTAAATTCTCTAATTGTTCCAGGCAAAGTCTTAATTAAGAATGGCCGGTGGCACTCTGATAATAGATTCAGATGAGATAGCGAGAAAGCCCTACGGAGCTGACATGGGTTCTTGCTAAAAGCCATAAGACAAGGTAGGAGGGGGAAAAAAGCGCTGCCTGCTGATGCTGGGTAGGATCAGGAGAACAGGGGTGCTTTTGCCATCATTCCAAGAGAACTTTACCTGTCCTCATGGGGGGGGTCTCCTTCCTCCCCGACCCAGAGTGGATGTGATGAGGGATCCTGCTGCAGGGAGTCCTACTGCTCTTTCTTATCTTGCAGAGGGCAGCTCTCATGGAGTGGGAAGCACGGGCAGGGCCTGCTGCTGGCTCTGCTGTGGCTCTCGCAGGCAGAAGCCCTGTTCTGGAGTGACAGACCACAGCAGCTGACCTGTTCCCACAGCTGTTTATCGGCAGAGCGCAGATTGCTTCTTGCTATCAGCGTTACTTGGCTTATTGGCGCGGTGTGTTTGGTGTTTGTTTTGTGTTAGGTTGTTTGTTTGTGTGTTGTTTATGTCAGTGTGTGTGTGTGCATAGGTGCGTAGCCGATGCTTGTACACAGCCCTGTTCTGCTCCTGAAAAAGGAAATAAAGGTGCCTGCAGGGCTGCTCTGTGGGGGCTGCCTGCCTCTGTGGGAAACAAATGCCCACAGGTCATTGGAGTAACGCAGGCACTGCGAGGAGGGCAGCTGGCCCCGCTCAGGAAGTGAGGGCTGCTGTGTCTGCAGCTGCCCTGCCAGGCGGTGAGCTGTGCTGGGCTGCGCAGCCGCTACTTCGGACCAGCAGGCCTGCTTTGCTCTGTGTGGGCTGGAGGAGAGCTTGAAAGGTCGGTGGTTCCTCTCGCTTTCTGTAATCTGTGCCCCCTCCCCTTCTCTCTCAGATCTCCTTCCGCCAGGAGTCTGCAACCTCCTCAACCCGGCAGCCATCTATGCCAACAACGAGATCAGCCTGGGAGATGTTGAGATATACGGCTTTGACTACGACTACACGTTGGCACAGTATTCTAACTTACTGCACTCCATGATTTTCAACACTGCCAGGGACATCCTCATAGAACAGTTCAAGGTAACGGTGCACTGAGGACCCTGCAATTAATCATGCTGATCTTTGCAGTGCCCCAGACGTGGTTGTCAAATGCAGCACTGTGCACATGTGGCACTGGTTTTTTGTTTTTTATTAACATAAATTTCACATCTCAGTCTTCGATTGCAGAACATTTTGTCTGTATCTGGAATTAATTTCCTGCTGAACAATTTACCAAGCTCTGCATTCCTGAGGTTTTGTAAATATGGACCGGGAACTTTAGTCTGGAAATAAACTGCTGTCTTTTTCCTGACTGTGGAAGTCATGCCTACGGACTTCCAGCTTTGTGAGCACATCACGGATAAGTGTGAGCTGTGGGCCAGCAGTGAAGGACTTGGTGGTGCTGCATGGCATGCCTGCTGATGGACACCCCGTTTGCAGTAGGCTCTGTGCATTTTCTTCCAGTCGTGTCTCCCTTTTTAGAGGGACCCTGCAGTGCCACTGCTTTGCCCAACGTATGCACTGAATGGAGCTTACTGGAAGTCCGTACTGCCTGAATGGATCAGTTGGGGTTTTGGTAGTGTCCCTTAAACGAGAGCAGCAATTTGGGGGTTCCATTCATCTGCTTTTCTTAATTGAAGGGCAAAACAAAGTGCACGCGTCCCTCGATTGGTTTGTGCCTGGGCTGAGAGGGGCTGGTAGGCCTAAGCCAGCTCAGCAGGTGAAATTTTGTTGATAATCAGTGCCTGTGTCTCTTAAAATATTGCTGTCTGTCTTCCTAGTATCCAGAAGGGCTTGGGAAGTATGACTACATTCCAGGGTTTGCCATACGCGGACTTCACTATGATGTGCAAAAGGTAAAGCTGTACAAAGTTCAACCTCTGGGGCTTTGTCTGTCATCGTGTTGTATTTTGAGTAGAAATGCTTCCTGCCAGTGCTGACAATAACATGGATCAGCAGGCTATCAGTGAAATGCACAGTCCAGGTGGCTGTGCTGTGCCTTTCATTGCATAGATTCTTCTTGTTCACAAAGGTGGCAGGGCTGAGATGTCCTTTGTGTTTGAGTAGCCTGCAGCAGAATGGGCCAGGCTAGCAAAAGGTCTTTGGTAAACAGCTTTGCCAATTTAAAAAGTTAGCTACTTCCACAACCTAATTAATTAAGAACTTAGCCTGTTTGCTTGATAATTAATATCTTCTAGGAAATTTAAATCCTGCATCTCCAGCAAGTGCTTGCCAGGAGCAGAGGAGTTGTGTCTTACCCTAATAATAGAAGTGACTTGTCAGGAGAATGCTTTAGGAAGCTTTCCCCACCCCCCCAGCCCGAATAATAGGACTGCCTGGAAAAAGATCCAGGCTACTTGAGATGCATGCTTCTTTGGAGTGCAGGCAAGCAGAGCACAAGCTTTAAACCTTTTCCAGTGCTTTGGATCCATTCCATGAAAGCCTGCTGCCCAGTGATGTCATCCGTGCAGCCAGGCAGTCAGGTGGGAGCAATCTGTGAGAAACTCAGTGTTTAAATCTGTGCCTGATGTGTCGGGAAACACAGAGGCAGCTGGCCTGGCCAAGCAAAATGCCCTTTCAGTGAGTACAGGGTGAGAACTGCCTCTTTTTGGGGATCAGAATTTACGAAGCACATGAAAAACGGAGCGGTGCCTGTCTGAGGGGATATTCCAGCAGGTTTACCTGCACGTGGAGGAGGGCTGCCTGTGGGTAACACTGCTCCTATGTGGTGTGTTGATGGAAGTGTGCTTGTTGTGAGTGCTCTGTGGAAGGGGTTACCTTGCACCGTAGGAGTGGGGCAAGGGGCTCAAAGCTGAGTCCTGATTTTTATTTGCAGAATGGTGCTGAGAACTTGAGTTATGCTTTCAGGGTGATGGATGGGCAGGAGGTGACTCATTAATGAGGCAGTACAGAAAGCTCCAGGAGAGCTCTGATATTACAGCCTGGTGTGCTTGTGAGCATCCTAGCTTGTGTGTGTGTTGGGGAGGGGGGGAAGAGGTGAAGGAGTGCATCCCTGTGTAAGGGGGATGACTGGATGCAGCTGTGCTCCAAGGCAGAGCTTGCCCCCTTAGTGCTGCTTCAGATAAATGAGATGAGAGGTTGATCTCTAGAGCACACAAAGCCCCTTTGGAATGTGTGTGCTTTTGGAAGAGATAAGCGACTTTCTAAGAAACACTGTCCTCTCCCATTCTTTTTCAGCTCCATCCCTGTCCACCTACTTGAGGGCGTAGCAGGCAGTGGTGTTTTGGCTCAAGGAAGGCAGGCCTTTGCCAGAGGAGCTTATAAAAACTCACACTTAGCAGCACTGTGTGTAGAAGGGAGTAGGTGTAGCTTTGAATACATAGATGTGGGATATTTGCATTGAATTCTGTTTTCTAAACCTCATTTGTTTAGAGTTTGAAACTTAAACATGGTTTCAGTGTATACTTGCTGAGTTCTTATGGTAACATCTGTCCTTTATTCCCTTCTCACAGAGTCTTCTGATGAAGATTGATGCTTTCCATTATGTTCAGCTTGGGACAGCATATAGGTCTGTCAGCTCTGAACACTGTTTTCTAAGTGTCTTTATATGCAGATTACTGTGTCTGAGTAACCACAGTTCATGGCATATGGGCTTTTTTTTCCCTTTGAGCAGAGCACAGTCTTGTCTGGCTTATCCTGTTTCCACTTGCTTCAGATGCTTACCAGGCATATAATTGCAGGGAGTTTTTTCTCAAGGATTTCAAGCCAAGTGTGTGGGAAGACCTGGAGCTTTTTGTAATACTTACTGATCCATCTGATCACGTCTCTGTGTGATCTGAGCTGCAGCTACAGCGTGCCTGTGCTCACACACGAGTACACAGCCCACTTAGGGAAGGACTCCAGTGCACGTGGCCCACATGTGTGCCTATCTGTTCCAAGCAGCAGCACATCCCAGCTGTGGTATGCCTTGGCTTGTCACAGAGCTAAGAGGAGTATGGTCTGGACGTGCAAATAAACTCAAAGCAGCGTCACTAATGTAGTGATTCATCAGAACCTGGGCCTAGTGGGAGGCCTAGGTTGCCCTGTTTTTCCTTCTCTTCCGTTGTTCTCTGAGTGTGCACTGCTGCAAGTGGCCAAACTGAGAGGACAGGGATTGCTTCCATGTGGTTTGTCCAGAAAGGTATGAAGCTGGAAACTGAGAGAAGGCCCAGCAGCGATGCAAAGTGAGATTGGTGCATAAGAAGGAGCAATGCTTAGATTTCTACAGCGGTGCTGCTGTAAGTCTGTGTTGAATTGACTGAGCGTGGAAAGCACTGGTTTCTATTTGAACTCTGCCCTTTTGCTGTTATGCTTCAATTACAGAAAATACTCTTAAGAATATTAAGAAGGGAATTTCATAACCAGAGAGAATTGGCTTCTTTGAGTGTTTTTGTTGCAGGGGGAGGGGATTGGTACTGCCACATGTTTTACTGTAGTTTTATAAAGAGATTTTTAGGAAAAAAGGAACATTTTAAGCGTTTTTTCGTGTTCTTTTTGTAAGTATCCTTTGCAAAGCATCTTTTTTCTGAATTGCCCTTTGCTTTTGAGGAAAACTTAGGCAACTTCTAGTTTCTTAGAGGTTGTACATTGATAGAGTATGTAAGGAGAAATAGAAAGTCTCTGGCTGCTTGAGTAAGCAGCCATCACAAATTGTGCAGGAGGCAAAGCCACTGGCAGACAGAAAACCTGTTAAGGTACAGCTTGTAGTCCTGGCTGTGGTTACAGTATTTGGGGGCAAGAAGAAAGGATCCCTGTTGAATATTCTGTTAGCAAAGGGCTGGCTTTGCTCAGGAAAACTGAACGGGATGGAAATGCCATTTCAGGAAGCCGTTTCCCTCCACCTTCTCACTTAGTGCTGATAAGCTTCATGGAAGCAACCTTTCCAAAGCTGGGCTCCTGGTGCTACCATGAGTCGGGGAATGGGGGCTGTTTGATGGAGCAGTCCCACCAGCGGGCTGACGGCATGTGGAGGGAAAACCTCTGTCTGAACTCTGCTGGAATGTGGATAAAGGCCCTCAATTAAGTTAAAGGAACAGGCAAGGTATTTGAGAAATGTCAGGGTAAGGCTTAGTGTGAATCTGAAGGATCGCGTTCCTGTCGGGCTTTCTTTTGTGCGAGAGAAATGTGCGAGTTTTACAAACGAGCCTGTCTGCCTCCCCTTCCCTGTCTCTGCAGTTTGTAGCTCCGTGCAGGCTGGTGATCACTGACACTGTTTGCTGGTCTTTGTCCAGGGGGCTCAAACCAGTGCCTGATGAAGAGGTAATCGAACTCTATGGAGGTACGCAGCACATCCCCTTGTATCAGATGAGCGACTTCTACGGCAAGGTACTGTAAGCCCCTGACTGCTGTGATGCAGCAGCACTGTCGGTGGATAGGAAAACCCATTGTGTGAGCATGTAAATGACCCCAGCCTCCGTTGGAGGCAGTGAGCTGCAGTGTGTGTTTTTGTTCCAGTGGGAATTCGCCCCAGAGGTTATTTAGCAGTTTAACATGTGAAAGCCATCTGCAAAGCATTTCTGAACACCGGGGCTATTGGCCTGGAGCTGAACGGCTCTGGAGACTGATAGGAAGATGTTCCCTTCTTGTCCCTTTGCCAAATCCTGCTCTCAAGCCATGGGGGCAGGCTGCAGGGATGGTGTTTGCACGGAGCAGTGGGGGGAAGGGCTGGGGGTGTGTGGTGTGTGTGTGTGTGTGTGTGTGTGTGTGTGTGTGTGTGTGTAACAGCAGGGTGGCTGCAGTGTGCTCTGATTTGGTAGAGGGTTTTCTTTTTTCCTTCGTGAAAGGGGTCCCTGCTTCAACCCCAAAGACGTCTTCAGTGGACGTTGTAGGATTGGCATCTGTGATTGTTCTCTTTTGGAGGCAGAAAATCAAACTGTTGCAGTAAAACACTGAAGCAGTGCCCATAGGATCTGTAGAGATCCTTTGGTTGCCTGAACTAGAGGAAGTTAGGGGACAGATTTTCTTCCACAAATGCCTGATGTGGTCCTATGGGCTAGCAGGGCCATTCACATCCCTTTCCCCCCGGACTTGCTTTGTTTCTTGACCTTTGTTAGTTCAGTGGCCTACAGGGAAGCTGGAAGAAGAGCAGGCTTCCTCTGCTAAATACCCCTCTGAGCCTGCAGTCTGAAGCCTCCAGCAATGCCACTGTTTGATTTCTCTCTCTTGGGAACAATTAATCTGAGCAGTTGCATTCTGGATGAGTATCTCTCTGTTTGTAGCTCAGCGCTGTTTCCGGTTTTGAAATATAATCTTTCTGTTTAGGATTTGATATCTGTCTGATAAGAGCACTCAGTTCTGCTGTACCGCCCTCCTCACCCCTGGCAAACTGGGAAGATTTAACCCTTCTTTTTAAATAACCACAAGCATGCTTCAAGCTGTGAGCTTTTGCAGGACCAGGTGCCTCTCTGTGCTTTGCAGGGACCACAGTAGTTGTGTTGTCTTTGGTCCTGTGGTTTGTGCTTGGCAGTCACACCGTGCTTCCACAAGTGGTCATTTCAAAAGGAGTTCAGGTTAGAGCGAGACCTGGAGTGCAGGAGCTGACAGACATGTGCATCTCTGGGGCGCTGTTAACATCAGGAAAATGCCATCCCAACTGACCTCGTAGCTTGCTGGTTTTTCATTCCTGTCACTAGAGTTCCAAGGGACCCCTGCAGGACATCTGGTCCAACGCCCTTGCAATGAACAGGGACACCTACAGGTAGATTAGGTTGCTAGAGCCAAGTCCAGCCTGACCTGCAGTTTCTCCAAGGACAAAGCAGTCACTGCTTCTCTGGACAACCTCTGCCAGTGCTTCTCCACCTTCGTCTTAAAAAAAAAAAAACCTTTTTTCCTTATATCCAATCTTAATCTCCCCACTTAAGTTTGAAACCATTTCCCCTTGTCCTGTCACACCAGACCCAGCTGAAGAGTCCGTTCCCTTCTTTCTTACAGCCCCTTTGGGTACACTCTCAGCTCTCCCCACAGCCTTCTCTTCTCCGTGCTGCACAGCCCCAGCTCTCAGCCTGTCCTCGTAGGGAGGTGCTCCATCCCTTCAGTCATTTGTGGCCCTCCTCTGCACACTCCAACAGGCCCACATCTCTGCTGTACTGAGGACTCTCCCCATCTGGACGCAGCACTCCAGGTGAGGTGCCAGAGCACAGAGGGGCAGGATCAGCTCCCCACCCTGCTGGCCGTGCTGCTTTGGATGCAGGCTGGCTTTCTGGGCTGTGAGGGCACAGTTCTGGTTCATGTCCAGCTGCCATCCAACAGCACCCGCAGGTCCTTTCCAGCAGGGCTGTGCTCCATCCTTATATGCCCACGCCCCAGGTGCCAGACCTTGCACCAGACCTTGCGCTTGGACTTGTTGAACCTCACAAAGTTCACCTGGGCCCACTGCTCGAGGAACAGCTGCAAAGTCAGAGATGACAGACAGCAGGCATAAGGCAAACAGTACTGATGTAATTGAAGCATGTCAGTGTTCTCCATTGAGGCTTTTCTGGATCCTCTGTTGGCAGGAGCACGGGGAGAGGTGCTGGCATCCTAACATTCACAGTAGGTAGGAACAGATCTTGCCTAGGATTAGGCAGTGCAGCTACTGAGCCTTTTACAGGCAGGACTAGTGTAAGTTAGCATGTAAGAAAGGTAGGGAACTTGTGAGCGTGGAAAAAGTGTACGGCAGCCTTTCTAAACCTGTGGTGCAGTTTTCATCTTGAATTATGTCAGGTTTTTTTCTGATATAGTGAGGTCATGGCTGCTAAAGGGAGAGCGTGAGGACAGACTTACCTTGTAGGGTAATGGCACAGGGCACAATAATGAAGTCAGAGTCGATTAATTACAAGGTAATTTTTTGCAGTTAACACTGAATGTTTAACTGTCTCAGCTAAGCTTCAAGTCTTCAGAGGTGGGACAGGTAATTGCTCTGCTGAGTTCTGCTAAATCCTATACGTAGTGATTTGAATAGGAACAGCCTGTGTGCATCTCTCTTGTTTCTCTCCCAGAATCCCTTAACAGTTATGGGGAACACTTGGGAAAACGTTGTCATACATATGAAATGTTGATGAAGGAACGGCATCAGGCTGTGCTGGGGAGATTCAGGTTGGGTAATAGAAAAAAAATTCTTCTCCAAAAGAGTGGTTGGGCGTTGGGATGGGCTGCCCAGGGAGGTGGGGGAGTCACCACCCCTGGAGGTGCTTAAGGAGAGTGCTGATGTAGTAACTGGGGATGTGGTTTAGGGTGATGAGTTGGTTGGACTTTATGATCTTAGAGGTCTTTTCCAATGATTCTGTGATTGGACTTTATGATCCTGAAGGTCTTTTCCACCCTAAACAATTCTATGAGCCATGCCATGACTGGGTTGCCAGGCACCTCTGGCAGCTGGGTTCATGGAGAAGTTTATTTCCAAGTTGCTTTTCACACACAAGATGTTAACAAGGGTTCCCTTGGCAGATCTGGCATTTTGGTGACAAACAATGGTAAAGCTGATTTCAGTTTACTTGTGAGACTCCCTAGAGTCTTCTGCTTTACTGTATGGAGTGGCTGGTCTCTCTGGAGCCAAACTTGGCTGCTGATCTGCTGATAGGTGTATGGTTGACTGGCTGTGAGAATAACAAACGTATGGGAGAGCTGCAGCCCTACCTGATGCAAGGTGAGTTACTGGGTCAGGATGTAATTGTTTGGTTCACCTCCACGCTTTTGCTGTCCCTTCCAAATGGTACTGGATGAGGAGAGTTTCCTGTTTTGGATTTGCATTTTCTTTTTTTTTTTCTTCTTCTTAAACATTTTTTGTTCAATACATTTCTGTACTTTTTTTATTTTTATTTTGCTTTTTAGGGTCCTTCACTTAAACAGTTTATGGACATCTTCTCCCTCCCTGAAATGACGCTGCTCTCTTCAGTCATCGATTACTTCATAACTCATGGCATTGAGTTTGACCAGGTCCATCTTTACAAGGATATATCTGTAAGTAAAATGTCAGCAGCCCATAGCTCATACCATGTCAGAGCTGCAAGCTCTTTTGCCTGTGAGCTTTGCAGCTCCCAAACCAAAGGGCTGTTAGTGAGTATTACAGTATGACTGTGTTATTGCCACTTCAGAGCTACCTAGAATATGTTAGATCTGAGATTGCACTGCAGAGTTGGTGTTGCTGTATTTATCTTCAGTGGAAGTGTTTAGGCCAGTGAGGTTGAAGGTTCTCTGGGAAATGTGCTACAAAGCTCATATGCTACCAAGTACATATTTTCTAGTTCTGCACACTGGTAAGCTCTGTCTGATATGGTATTTTTCAAAGAGGCTTGATGTGACCACGTGGTTTACTTTAGACAGGGATTGTCTTGAAAATCCTGCTCTTACCTGCTCTGAAAATCCACCCCTTTGCATCTGCAGGGCAGGCTGATCCCCTTGGGGGTGTTTCTCTGTGCATGCCTGTGGCTTCGATCGAGAGCCAGTTAGCCCAGGGTGCTGACTGTGCCCACCAACCTCACTCTCAGCATTTAAAAGGTCTATATAGGATTGTCACCACTGCTGGGGGATACCATCTGACTTCTTGGTTAGTGCTACAGATGAGGTGCAAGTGCTTGGAATTGCTGTCCTAGGTGACGTTTGTTGACAGATGATGTGTAGTCCCTGGTAGTCAAGCCTCACTTTGTGCTCTTCTCCATGGAGAAATGGTTTGGGGTTTGTACCTTGTGGGAATGTTCTGTTCATCCCCTGGCAGCAGCCTGTACGTACACTGTTCATCTTGTGAGGGAAATGCTGCATCTGTGCTGCTGCTCGTGTGATAAGGATCCACCTCGTCAGCTTTGCTGCAGCCAAAGATTACTGCCTGTGTTCTGACCTGCTGTTGGTGCTTGATAAGAGCAGGACTGCCAGCTTCCCACAAGACCTGAACAGTTTTTGATTGTGGAGTGGGGAAAATGAGAAGAGGGAACACAGCTGACTCCAGAGGTCTGCTGTCAAGGGTGTCTTCTGAGCCTTCTTTTGAGGTCAGAAGTGACTTGTTTCTAGCTGAAAAGCAGGCAGGTGGTTGCCATGGCCTGATACAAACTGCAAGGCAGAAAGTGTGCTCGAGCTTCACGCTGCCAAGTAATCCTGGCAATTGTCTGCATACTTTGAAGGATGTGGTTGTTCCTGAAGGGGTGACTGAGGTAGGCAGAGAAGTGAGATACAACTGAAAATCTGTTCCAATGCCTGAAATTATTACTGAAAAGATGGCAGCTGATTTGAACTCTTACCAGAACAGATCTTTTTTTTATTGTGACAATAACTATTTTTGCAAAATGAATCCTCCTGCAGTGCAAGCACAAACAACAATTTGTGGATATGAGCACAGAGAGCCTTCCATGCCTGCACAGACAGATGTTCAAGACTCATCTGCTACCATGTCTCAGGCTTGCAGTGAGTTAAGACATGTCTGAACCAGATACTCTGCTGTATTTCTTGGTGGTGACCCTAATTGCAGTGTTGTGTGTTTGGGAGGGAGCACCAGAGACACTGAGTCAGAAGTGCAGTCCCTAAGGCAGCAGTAAAGGCTGAAGCAGATGTGTAAATCTGTGCCCCTGACGTACCCAGTTTGGCTCCTCCATCATGGAGAATGAGAAAGCTTTCCTTGGAAGGAATTTTTAAGTCCTGCAGAAAATGCCCAGTTCTTCCCTTGCTCCTTTTGATATTGCTGTTGGGATAGGGAAAAGTGCCTTGGAATCTCTTTCTGCTCTGCAAATGTAGTTTTGACACAAATGCCAGGCATTGCTTGCTTTTAATGCCAGTGCTGGTCAAGATGAGGTTGTTTTCTTGTTAGGGCTCTCACTTCATGTTCAGTCTCACAGCTCAATAGGGCAGTCTCTTGTGTCTGCTGCTGCCTTTTTGCTATTGACATCCAGGCAGTGAAAGGAGACTCCTCAAACTTTACTTTGAAGAGGTTCCTCCTCCACTTTCATTGTCCCCCACCTAAGCTGTAAACTCAGATTCTCTCCCAGATTTGAAGGTAATTAATTTTAGGCTGACCAGCAGGTTTCACCTGCACAGCAGTGAGACCAGGTGACTGTATGCTGTTGTGTGCATGTGTCCCCCCAGCAGTGGCAGTGGTGAGTGTGGCCATGCAGTCTGAAATCCCAGAGGAATACACTGAGTGTAGCAGTGATTTAAGTGTCCTGGAGAAAGGCAGCCTTCGTTTACCAATCTAAACTGTCATGGATGAAAACAGTACCTTTAAACATGGCAAACGCTGCTAAATGTGTTTGTGCTCTGGGAATGGCCGTGTGTATTTGGCATGTGTCACTGGATGGAGACTTGTGAAAAATCTTAGTTGGGTGTGTCCAAAAATGCATTGCATCTTGGCCCCTAGCCTGGAAAATAGAGGATATTTGGATGCCCTTAACAACATTGTTTTAGCTTGCTTTCCTCTTGAAAATTGGGCAGCTCTGTTTTAGCAAACAAACTCAACCCACCAGCACTCCTATAGGATGCTTCTGTGCCCATTGGCTACCTGAGGCCAGGACTGATAGCCCTTCCTGGCTCTTGGAAGCCAGGAGTCACAGATGCTCACCTCTGCTGTTCAGTTTTGCCACAATCCATCCTTTGGGTTATATTTGATAAAGCTTCTGCAGGCGTATGGAAAGAAGAAGAGCCAGCTAGTGCCTGGGCCACTGAGGTTTTTGGGCAAATGGTTTAGGAGTTGCAGTCTTGATAGCCTTGGTAGGAGAGCATTAACATGTGCTGGTTTCCAGGAGGAGGAAGAAGGTAGTGCTTTCCTAGAGTCATAGGGTTGTAGTAGATCCTCAGTTGGAAGGGACTGGGATGGAGTTCAACTCCTGGCTCTTCACAGGACCACCCAAAAATCAAACCCTGCATCTGAGAGCAGTGTTCAAATGCTTCCTGAGCTTCAGCATCCACAAGGCTGCTCTCCACCCTCTCATCCCCCACTCTGTCCATATAGGCAGGGCTGTCCCACCCCAGGTGTGGAATCTGGCACTTGCTCTTGTTTAATGCCATGCAGTTGGAAATTGCCTAGCCCTCCCGTTTGTCAGGATTGCTCTGCAAGGCCTCTCCATCCTTGAGGGAGCCAACAGCTCCTCCCTAGGTCATCCAGAGACTTAGCATGCTTTCAAGTCCTGCATCCAATAAATTGATGAAAAGATTAAAGAGAACTGGCCCTAAAATGAGGCCTTATGGAAACCCATCAGTGTCTGTTCACAAGCCTGATGGAACCCTGTTTAGTATAATCCTTTGAGCCTGATCTGCCAGTCAGTTATTCACTCATCATGTTATTGTTTTGTCTAGCTGCATGCTGAACATCTTGTCCAGAAGGGTACTGTGAGAGACAGTACCAAAAGTCCAAAAAGATTTCATCAGCTGGCTTCCCTTGGTCAGTTAGGTGGGTAACCTTATCATAAAAGGAAACTGAGTTTGTTAAGCAGGACTTTTCCCTTGTTAACCTGCATTGGCTGTGACCAGTGACTCTGTTTTCAAGTGTTTTCCAGTAACTCCCACCCAAACCTCCATAATTTTGCTGGTTGCTGGGATGATACTGATAAGCCTGGAATCATCAGGGCTTTCTTCCTCGCCCTTCTTGAAAACTGGGCAATATTTTCCAGTTTTCAGGTGACTGAAACCTCCCCAGGTTCCCAAGATCTGTTCCCAAATGGGAAGATTTTGAGGTTTCTCTTTATATTGTCAGCTTTGCTATAGCCACTGTGTTCTTTTCACCATGTCAGTAAGCCTTACTCAGCAAGGTCCTCTGTGCTGATACCAAGCTGTACTTCTTCATTCAGCAAGAAGGCAGGGTGTCATTAATGTGTTCCTCCTCGATGGTGGCAATAGGCTGGGAAGCAGGAATGCCATAGGTAAAACTGAAACTTTTTTTTCCTCTATCCTTTTCTTCAGGATGCTATTAGAGACGTACACGTGAAAGGAGTGATGTACAAATGGATTGAAAAAGATATGGGTGAGTTAAGCAGAGCTCTGCTGCGATATCTATGTTTTTGTGTCCTGTATATGTGGCATTCTGCAAAAGATCACTGCAGAGGTCTTACACTCAGTCTTGATTGTGGGTTAGAGTGGCATTGGGGACCAGGTGATATTTAGGGTCTGATGGAGGATCTTGTTTTGATGGAGGAAACAACTGCATCATTGCTTTTGTGTCTGTTTTCCTTCTGCCTTTAAGTAGGGGTTGGCAGTTCCTGGCACAGTGTGAACACTGCAAAGGCACTGGCTAGGAAGGCTGAGGAGGCTTCCGTTCGTAGTGGAAAGAAGCTCCTGATACGATCATGGAGCAGCTGTGACTTTCTATTTGGGATTAGCCCTCTTTCTTGCCAGCCTTTTCAGTTCCTCAGGCTCTATATGGGATTGATGAGGATGAAGAAAGTTACTTTATCACTGTAGTGGTTCACTGCCTGGCCTGTCTGAGATGGATCCAACTCGGTCCTTTTGCATCTCTTTTGGTTTGGTTTCATTTGATTTCTTTAAAGAAATGTATTCATGACCTCTGCCAGCGTTTCTTGATTGTTGTCTGTTTTATTCCAATGTAGAACAGTATATTCTGCACGGTGATGAAATCTACGCTGTCCTGAACAGACTGGTAAACCACAAGAAGAAACTCTTCCTCATTACAAACAGTCCCTTTAGTTTTGTGTGAGTACCATTAGTACGCAGTGATGCGTCACCACAGCACAGCAGGAGCTTTGCAGTACGTTCCATCATCCAAGTTAGAGAGTTTTGTGGCAGTAGTGATGAGAGGGCACTGTGGGGACCAGTTGTGACCATGGCACCCTGCTGCTCTTTCTACACCATGGGCTTTCACTTCCCTGAGAAGCTATGAGGCTGCGTCTGGCTCAGTGTTATTACGGAGCTGCCGCTTTGAATTGCTTCTCTGGACTTCCTATGGTAACAAGAGAAGGGTGGGATGCCTGGAATTGGTCAAAGCCTTACATCAGCCCTGCATGCGATCAGGCAGCCTTGTGGGACTCTGGAAAACATTGTGCTTTCTTCTTCATTGCTGAAATGAGGGTAGTTTTAGGACAGACTGTTGTGAAGATGTAGCACTGGGTGAAAGCGGTCCGTTAACTTTGCTGTTTCTTTCCCCCAAGGGACAAAGGAATGAAACACATGGTTGGCAAGAACTGGCGAGATTTATTCGACATGGTCATTGTGCAAGCTGACAAACCCAACTTCTTCACGGATCGGAGAAAGTAGGTGCCCCAGTGCACTGCTGTGGTGCTGTGTGTGGGCCCGAGGTTTTATGCCCCACTGCCTGGAGTGCACAGCTTCTCCTGCTCTCCTGAAGAGCAGTTTATGGTTTTCTGTGTATAACTTAGATCCACTATGCCACTAACCTTCCAGTGCTGTCTCGGGTACTTTCTGAGGCTTTTGTCTTGGTCAACAAAAAACCAACCAATCTGGGCATAAGTATCTTATGGGTAATGCCAAACAAAGCCTGTTCCTAAAATTAGCTATCTTAAACCTCCAGAGTTATTTCATGGCCTGGGCTTAACTTAGATTTTAGAGGTATTGGCGTGCTTCAATCTTTAGAAAGAAAAGAGAAGTGGAATGGTACGTATGACAGCTGGCTGTCTCTTGGCAGTAGGTCTTGAGAGTGTGCCAACATAACTCCTTTTCCTGTTGCTGAAAGCAAGTATCTGTGGTTTTAGTTACTGAGTTTGATGGTGTTTTGTAACTGGTAGCTCTGGAAACCTTGGTACGTGGCAGCTGGGTTTTGTGATCAGCTAGGAGATGTCAGGGGACCAGATGACAGGCAGGCTGCTGTGCTTGCTTTGCATTTTTGTTTGTTGGTTTGGGGAACCTGTGCCTGCTTTGTTGCCTCTGTTTGCGACTGACCGAGGATATATTCTAGATTCAGCCCTCTAGGGGGTGAACTGTTCTTTCCTCTTCCTTCCTCCAGTCCCCAGACCATTCCAGCATAACCAGGAGTAAATCTGTATACTGAGCTGACCTGATAACATTTCTCTTCACTGGATGTGGATGAAGTGTGGACTGGAGTTATAACGATCTAGGTCTTTTGGAGATAAAAATGTATGACTGCGTGATGCCTGAGGGCCTTTCACGTAATGAGCCAGTGAAGTGAACAGGGTTCTGACATATGGAAATGAGTTTTCTGATCTGAGTGTCGTAGTTGCTGGGTAACAGTCACTAAAAATCAAAATAAATTGAAATTTCTCCCTTTATTTTTTTCCTAGACCTTTTAGAAAACTGGATGATAATGGCTCACTGCAATGGGACAAAATAAACCAGCTGGAGAAAGGAAAGATCTACAAAGAGGTAAAGTGACCTGGGTGCATAAGAGAGATGAAACAAGAGTCTAAGATGCTGGGGACAGTATCTTAGACTTACAGTACACCTGCACTCTTGGAAGTAACTGGAAAAGCACAAAGACAGACTTCTGTCTCAGGCTGAGTGTGTGTTTTGATAGATAATTATGGATGTTTGAAAAGTGAAAATGGATCCTTGAAAAGAGCATCTGCAATGGAGGTAGAGGGCAATTGCAAGGAGGCCTGCCTTAGGCTCTGTGTGCTGTGGTGGCTGGTGGCAGCCAGACTTGTCTTCTTGTCTTCTGGCCATCTGCAGAGAGGGCTCACTTGGCCAGTGTGATACTGTTCCCCTAAATGCTTTCAGCGTGTCTCTTGGCACCCTGTGGAGCTCTGCATTAGGATTTGCAAGCTTCTGGAAAGTCTTTCAGATGTGTGTGTTAGGATCAAGGGTCGTCTTGTACATCAGAAAGCCCTGCCAAGGTCCGCTGTGCCTGTTAGCATGTGATAAACCAGCCTCTGAGCTGTGAGAGGTGGTCCATGCCGTGTGCAGAAGAGGCTGTGTTCTCGGCGACTGCAGCTTGTTACAGTCACAGGAGGCAGAGCTGAAACAAGGTGTGACAGCTGCCTGGTGAGAAAACCAGTCAGCATCTCTGAAATGGTTTCCTACGCAGCTCCGTGTGCGGGTGATGCTGCAGAGGGGCATACAGCTGGAGGGATGTATTTCACCCAGCCCAACTGAAGGGAGGGAGGGTCCCCAAGGCGGGAGCAGGGCTTTCTGCTCGGGAGGATCTGTGCTGAGTTCCCTCTGCCAGGCTGAGTTTTTCCCCACTGCTGCCCAGTTTGTGTGAAAAGTGGGAAGCAGGGGAACCTGCCCTGCACGTGTCGCTGTTCTGATGTCCCAGTCCTGAAACCTTTGTCCCGAAGGGAGTCCTGGGAGGCGATTGTCTGCCTGCAGTCTGATGTTTGTGCAGAGGTATTTCACATCTCACTCCAAGTTGTTTGCCACAAGATTGGGAAGGATGGCATGAAGCTGTCTGGCTTAGTTGTGTTGGTTGCCTCAGTCTCTTTTGGCTGCACCTTTCTAGAAAACCGAAAGCTTTTTTTTAGCAATAGCAAAGACTGCTTAGTGCTTTTTGGAAAGGGCGATCTTCCTAAGTGAGGAGAGGTTCCACATTCAGGTGGTTTGTGGAGGAGAAAAAAGGATGATCAGAAAGGATACGAAGCCTGGCTCTTCCCTTCCCGAAAGATGCGGGTATCCAAAGGGTGGGCCTTGGTAAACTTGCTGCCTTATGGTGTTCTTGCAGCTGCTGTCCCCTGAGATCAAGTGGCCTCTGTCGTTAGGACGGGTTGTTCCTGGTTTTGTGAGCTGCTGGATCCCACGGGAAGGATATGTTAGTGAGACTGCAGTCAAGTAGCTGTGCCCTGACCTGCAGTGGAAAAGTAGGTTGTGTCCTGGAGTGCTGTTCAGAAGCCTCTGGCCTGTACAGTGGGGCTGTCAAAGCACTGTGCTACTGCACTCTGCCAAGAGCTTGGAGCTGGGAACATGCAAGCAGAGCCCATAGAAAGTCTTTTTCCTGCGGGCAAGCTGAGAAGTTGGTTAGCAGCTTCTACAGAAGAAGAGGAGCAGCTCGGGCACGCTGAGTTAAATTCTGCTCTTGATTACCTACATCTCACGGCCACAGATTGCTGAACCAAATGAGTGCTGCACTGGGAAAAGGAAAAGATAAGAGAAGGTGGGGTTTGGGGGTCCTCTCCAGTCCCATCTGGAGAATCCCTCTCCCCCATCACGTTAATCTCACTGCATGGGGATTGTTGCCTAAGTGTGGTTCTTGGGACGTAACAGTGCATTATGGTGGTAGCCCATCCCACCTCCAGCATTTACGGTTTCTCTCACAGCATGCTTCTTCCTGGCAAGTGTCCCTGGCCGTGGATCTTGCTGTGCCAGCACATTGCTGCAGGCTCCTGAGGTGCCTCGTTCACTGCTGTATGGCAGTTGTGTGATCTGAAGGACTAGTAATTCTGCACTAGGGACTAGGAAGTTCAAATGATTGCCCTCCAGTCCTGCCTATTGTCTCTCTCCTTTCTGAAAAACATGGAGTTTTCTGTTTGTGGCACCTCCAAGCTCCTTCTCCTGGTCTGTGAGTTGAGGAGAGGAAGACCCAGGACTGCAGAGGCTGGCCTTCCCTCAGCACTGAACAGCAGGCATGCTGCCTGGCAGCAGAGATGGGCACGGGCTGGAGGTATTGCTGCTGAGCAGCCTGCAGGTTGGTGTGACTGCTGGTGCTGGCACATGAGTCTGCTGGCACCGATGGGGCCTTTTGCTTTCCTAGTGGGTTTTGTTTCCGTTGTGACTCATGTGGAAAATGTTTGTGGAGATGGGAATCCCTAAAGTCTCCTCTCTGTGCTGGCAGGATATTTGGAAAGCACTGAAAGCAGCTTTAGCTGGTGCTTTGTGGGTTAGTTTGTTTTCACTTAGCTGTGAATCTGCCCGAGCTGCTTGGCTTCGTGGGTGGGGTAAGCAATTGCTGTGAACATCAGCAGTGCTGTGGGTTTATGTGCTTTGATTGAGGTGGCAGTGACCTGAGAACAGCCTCAGGTGCTCCTTACTGACATCCTTGCTTGCTCATCTTGCCTCCCATGCATCCTCTGAGGTGGTCTTTGTCTTTTGAGGCCAGAGCACTTTGCCTTCCTTCTGTCCACCATTCAGCTTTTCTCATCTTGTCTCTAAGCTACCTCCTTTTGTTGTCCGTGTGTTCCCTTTGACTTGCTGTGCCCTAGGACACAGGACTTCCTGACTTGCTTATTGGGATGTAAAGAGTTTCTAGCTTTTTCTGCAGCCTGAGGAAGGCCAAGAGTTGCGTAGGGAGTTGTCACATGGGAAGTGGAAGTGAGGTAAGAAGAGAAGGATAGAAGCCTTTGAATGTGGATGGTGGTTGAGTGATGAGGTTAACATGTCCTGAGAGTGCTCTACGTGCCATGGTGCAGTGACACATCAGCTGTGCTGGCAGTGCTGGTGAGGTGGCTGCCTCATTCCACGCACTGAGGATGAAGATGTCTGGCCTGTACTCACTTTCCCGTTCTCCTTTTACCTGCAGGGTAATCTCTTTGATTTTCTGAGGCTGACGGGTTGGCGTGGATCCAAGGTGCTCTATTTTGGTGACCATCTGTACAGTGACCTCGCGGTGAGTCAAAAGCTGTGCGTGCTGCTTCTGTGTGTCCCCCCCAGCAGGACTTTGGTGAGCGCTGCGGTACGTCAGGAGGATCTGGCTGTGTCCAGGCTGAGCATTTGGGGCAGTCAGTCATCCAGGAGGTGTATGTGGCCAGACTTCTGCACATCTGGCATCACGGTGTATTTCAAAGTGAATCCCTGCTGCTGTTCTACAAGCCAAATTGTCTCAGAATGCCTAAAGCCGCTTGGGGGGGGAGGGAGGGGGTGGAAGAAACCCAAAAGCAGATGATAGCAAGGTTGTTAGAGTGCTGCTGAAGTGAGGAGTAAAGCAGAGCAACCTGGTTATCTCCTGTGGTAATGGGAGAGCATCAGAGGCAGTGCTGTGCTGTTGAAGGAGGAGGTGGTGCTGTGGCTGGTGAAGGATAGGAAATGGCTGAGGAGGGAATGCAGTGAGGCAGCAGCAAGCTGGTATGACTGTTGTGGTTGTGTTGGCCTGTGAGGCAGGGCCCTGCTCTGAGCATGCAGGTCTCAGCATAGTGTGCTTGGTGCTCTGTAGGCTGTGGCTTTTGGGACGCTTCCTGGACATGAGCATCCCAGTGCTGTCACACAGAAGGATGCAGTGCAGAAAGGACAGCCGAGGTACTTTCTGCCAGGGAAGAATGACTGCTGGTCTGTGAACTTGAGAGCAGTTCATGTGGAGCCCACGTTTCTAGATGCTTCTTGCAGCTGATCCTGGTGGCTGGGAGATGGGAGTTATGGTGTGACCCAGAATGGACTGTTAGAATGGTTGTCCCCTGAGGATGTGCAGTGGGAACAGACCACTTCCCAAAGAATGGGGTTGTGTTTGGCTTTCAGTCTTCATATTGAACTCACAGTTGTTTTTTCACCCTGACCTCCAGGACCTCATGCTGCGTCATGGCTGGAGGACTGGAGCCATAGTCCCTGAACTGGAGACAGAGATTCGGATCATAAACACAGAGCAGTACATGCACTCCCTGACCTGGCAGCAGGCTCTGACGGGGCTGTTGGAGAGGATGCAGGTAAAGAGCTCCTGTCTGAGCAGGGTGTGTAACATGCCTTCTCCCAAGTCTGAGACTTAGGACTGGTTTAGGAATCAGGGCATATCATAATTTTCCTGCGTTCTCAAAATCTTATTCTCCTCAAACAAAGTTGGTGCAGGGGCCTCACAGATCTGTGAGTTATGGGAAAACCCTGATGGGGTTGGAGGGGGCTGGAGGTGCAGCTTACAGGGCTGATGTAACCTGGCAGTTGCTTTGTCTGTGCAGATGTATCAGGATGCGGAGTCAAAGCAGGTACTGCTGGAGTGGATGAAGGAGCGGCAGGAGATCAGGTCAGTGCATTGCCATGCTTGCTCATGAGCTCTCAGGGGCTCTCAGGCCCACACTGGGTCTATTTGGTAACCTGTTTTGGGGAAGATGCTGCTGCAGCTCTTGGCTTATGGCCCTCCCTGCTGCCTCTTGTCTGTGTTGGGCTGCAGCAGGAGAGGTTGGACAGGTTGAATTCAGGGTGGGAAAGGGGTGGTGGTGGTGTCAGCCTGTGCCAGAAGGGCCTGTGGGCTGGCTGCTGTGATGCCAGGCACTGCAAGTGGGTCTCCACCTGCAGCAGGAATAGATGGGAGGAAGGCAGTGTGGTGAATGCTCCTTGTGATCTCAGTGCACTCAGGCCTCGGTGGGAGGCTGATCCCAAAATATCCTGTGGGAGTGGACTGACCTGGGGTTGCAAAACTTGGGGGAGGAACCTGGGATCGCACCTTTGGATTCAGGAGGGCTGCTGTAAGCTGGAAAGTCATGGATTCTTATCTGAGTTGGCAGAAGTCATGCTGGGCCCAAGGGGGCTTTGCCTGCTGAGGCAATGTTGTTTTGCAGTAATTGCCAAATTGCCAGTTGCCAAATTATGATGAGCACAGCTGTTATGAGAGTCTTCTGGGAAGCCTGGGAGGCTGTGGAGTGCCTGGAGTGCAGAGGACAGTTACAGTGGCTGTCACTGGGCAGGGATTAAGCCTGAGAAATGCCTTTGACCTACGGAGCTCCATCTCTTTTCCCTCAGGTCACTGACAAAGAACCTATTCAACCCCCAGTTTGGAAGCATCTTCCGCACCTTCCACAACCCCACCTACTTCTCACGCCGGCTGGTGCGGTTCTCTGATATCTACATGGCATCCATCAGTTGCCTGCTGAACTACGATGTGAATTTCACCTTCTACCCACGACGCACCCCTCTGCAACACGAAGCCCCACTCTGGATGGATCAGCTCTGCACAGGCTGCATGAAAACCCCCTTCTTGGAGGAGATGGTGCACATTCGGTGAAGGGCCAGCTATTCCAGCCCACAGAGCAAGTCTGTACGTGTGGCCAGCAGCACCTCTGTGTACCACTAAAGGCTGTTTGACACTTACGTGTGGGTGTAGATCGTGTGTTTGCAGCTCCCTGCTTCATGCCTAGAGGGGCACAGAAGCAGAGCCCTGAGCTGCCGGGGCTCGGGGAGCAGAACCTGTGTGAGCTATGACTAGTGCTGGCTGTAGCTGTCCTTGGGGAGAAGGGCTGGCAGTGCCAGGTGCTCACCGCTGGGGGAAGGGAGTAGAAGGGGACAGTGCTGCCTCCTGCAGAGGAGGAAAGGTGATGAACATAGAATCACAGAATTGCTCCGGTTGGAAAAGACCTTCATGATCGTCAAGTCCAACCTCAGCCTAACCATCCTACCCTAACTCCAACAACCCTCTGCTAAGTCATGTCCCTGAGCACCACATCCAAACGGTTTTTAAACACATCCAGGGATGGTGACTCAACCACCTCCCTGGGGAGCCAATTCCAGTGCTTGACAACCCTTCTGTAAGGAAGTCTTTCCTGATATCCAACCTAAACCTCCCTTGGCACAACTTGAGGCCATTTCCCCTTGTCCTGGCACCAGTGAGGAGAGACCAACCCCCCTCTTGCTTTAAGACCTTTCAGATATTGGGAGAGAGCACTGAGTTCTCCCCTCAGCCTCTTCTCCCTAGACTGAACAGCCCCACTTCCTTCAGTCTCTCCTCCCAGGCCATATCCTGCAAGCCCTTCCCCAGCCTTGTTGCCCTTCTTTGCACCTGCTCCAGCACCTCCATGTCCTTTCTGTACCGAGGTGCCCAAACCTGAACCCAGCACTCGAGGTGAGGCCTCACCAGGGCTGAGTACAGGGCAGGATGACTTCCCTGGTCCAGCTCACCACACCAGTCCTGATCCGAGCCAGGATGCCATGGGCCTTCTTGGCCACCTGGGCACCCTGCTGGCTCATAGTCAGCTGACTGTCCATCACTACACCAAGGTCTCTTTCCATCAGGCAGCTTTCCAGCCACTCCTCCCCAAGCCTGTAGGGTTGCCTGGGGTTGTTGTGACCAAAATACAGGACCCAACAGTTGGCCCTATTGAAACTCCAGTCTATCCAGGTCCCCCTGCAGTGCCTTTTTCCACTCAGGCAGATCCACACTCCCTCCCACCTCGGTGTCATCCACTGACTTACTGCGGGTGCACTCAATCCGCTCCCCAAGCCCGTTAATAACGATGTTAAACAGAAGCAGCCCCAGTACGGAGCCCTGGGGCACAGTGATTCTGAGCGGCGGCCAACTGGATTGAACTCCCCTGACCACAGCTCTTTGTGCCCCGCCGTCCAGCCAGTGTTTCACCCAGGGAAGCGTGCACCCACCCGAACCGTGGGCAGCCAGAACTGGGAGGCTGCTCCCGGAGTCAGGCCCCGGACAGCCGGGGGGCTGCGGGCGGGCGCTGCCGCGACAACCCGAGCCGCGGAGCCGAGCGCCACCGAAGGTGCGGGACGGAGCTCTTTATTTGCCTGCGCCCGCGGGGCCGCGCCGCAGCCGGGTCCGTCACTGCCGGTCGCCGGTGCCCGCGGGATCCTGCAGCAGCAGCGCGTCCTGCCGGGAGAGCGGCGTCAGCGCGGGGCGGGGGGGGGGGGGGGGGGCGCTGAGCGCCGCCCCGCGTCTCCGGGACCGGACCGGGGTTCCGCTTCGCCCCCCCTCCCCCCCCGCCTCCCCGCGGCCACCGCACCTGGAGGTACCCGAACTGCCCGTCCCGCCGGCGCCGTTTCACGCAGTACGCGGTGCCCGCGGCGGCCGCCCCCGCCAGCGCCACGCACAGCGCCGCCAGAGCCCCCGCGGCAGCGCCGGCAGCGCGCGTCCCTCCGCCCACCTGCGGGGAAGCGGGGCGTCACGGCGGGCGGGGGGGGGGGCGGGGGCCGAGCGCTCCGTGCCTCCCCCACTCGCCTGCTCGAGCTGCACCGCGGCCGGGGGCAGCCGCAGCGGCTCGGCGAGGGCGTGGATGACGCCGTTGGCGGCGGCGATGTCCCACTCCACGACGGCGGAGTCGTTGATGGCCGTGGTTTCCTGCGGCGGCGAACAGAGCGGCAGCGGTCTCCCCGCGGCCCGGAGCCGCAGCGCGGGGGGAAGGGGGAGGTGACCTCGTCGAGGTCGGACCTACGGAGCGCGCCGTGCCGTTGCCCGGCGGGAGGACGGACACGCGGAGGTCGCGCCCCGCCCGGGACGGGACGGCGGTTCCCGCGGTGAGATCGAAGCTGAAGAGCAGCAGAGCCGAGGCGTGCAGCTGCAGCTCCTCCCCCGACAGCGTCTGCGGGGAGCGGGTCGGGCTGGACGGAGCCGGGGCCGCGCGGAGCCCCGCTGCCACCCGGGAGTCGCGCCCGTCCCGCGGCCGCGTACCTCATTTTCTGCGAAGCCAGAATTCACGGGGACAAAAAGCGTTTTGGGAGCGGAGTCGTCGGACAAATAGGTGAAAAACTCCAGCCCTTCTGCCGAGCCGTTGGCAAAAGCGAGCAGCAGCTGGAAGGGATCCCGTCAGCACTGCGGGCAGCCCGGGGCCGAACCCGCCCGGTCCCGCTCCCGGCGCGTCGCTTACGGAGTAGAAGGTGGAGAAACGCGCTTCCTCGGCCAGCACGTCGGGCAGGCGGCCGCGGCACCACGTGCCGTCCCCCACGAAGCCGTCGGGGCACACGCACGACACGTCTGCAAGGGAACGCGGCGATGCGCCTCGCAGTGCCCCGGGCCGCCCCCGGCTGCCCACCGCCCCCCAGCGCCCCACTGGTGCGTCCTGCCCCGCCCCGCCCCGTGCCCGCACCGCTCACCCTTCTCGCGGTAGCAGAAGGCGTCCCAGGTCTCGCTGAGGTTGCTCCGAGGGCCGTAGTCCACGATGCCCACGTGGTTGGAGCCGCAGCTCGGGGTGGGGAACGCCGTGGGGTAACCGGCGGTGCCGTTATCCATCCACCCCACCAGGCACAGGTGGAATCCCATCTGCAGGGAAGCAGAGCATCAGGGGCCAGGGTCAGGATGTCTGCGATGGCTGTGCTGCCCCACGCCGTGGCCTCCTCCCATCTAAAGGGCTGAGGTGTGCCCCGTCCCAGCATCACAAGGGAGGCTCAAGTTCGTGGCTGTGAGACGCTCCCCGGTTGCTCCAGACCCCACCGTTGTGTGGGCCTCGCAAAGGGAAGGTAGCAAAGGCCACTGGGGGGCTGAGGAAGAACCCAGGAGCACGGGCAGCCTCCTGCGAGGGGCACAGAGCCCATTGCCCCTGCTGCTCCCCACCTGCTGCGCGGCCGCCAGCTGCTGAAACGTGGCCAGGACCGCCCCCTCTGCAGCACACGCCTCCTGCGCCTGCACGTAGGTGAAGTCGTACTTCTTTCGGGGCGATTGCAGATGGAATACACCCATGGTCTTATCTGCAAAACGGAGCTACGCAACGTCAGCACAGCACCAACCCCACGCTGCCCGGGCCTGCAGCCATCGGTGGCCCTGTCGGCGCTCACCGTGGAAGTGCAGGTCGGTGCAGATGGCCTCCCGGTGGCACTGCCCGTTGCTGTCCAGGCACCGGTCCGTTGGGGGCACGGCCTCCTCCAGGCACTGGATCCCATCACCAATGTAGCCCCTCTTGCACTCGCAGCGTCGTTTGTTCTGCAGCACAGAGGAGGGACGGTGTTGGCCATCGTGCAAGCAGCTGCTGATGAGCTGTGCTCCTATGAGCCCGGAGCACTGCCACAGCTGTGCACAACTGCAGCAGGATGTGTGGCCTCCATGGGCTGGCGGCCTCTGTTCCAAGCCTGCATCCAGCTGCACGGGAACCCCCCCAGAGTGTTGCACAGATGGCTTCCAGCTGAGCTGCAGGGATGTGACACGTTCCAGCACTGCATTGCAGGCTTGGCCCCACCTTCCCCACAGTGAGCGGCTTTGTTCCTCTGCCGCTGGCCTTCACGGTCCCTGAAGGACCGTCCAACACCCAACAGCCCCGAAATGCCATGGCTGTGGCAAACCCTGTGCCTGTTGGGCAGAGATGGGGGAGAAACGGCCCCAGCACGACACCAGTGGGAGCTCGGCCCCACGTACTGTGCGGGCCTGAGTGCAGCGGTGTGGGGTCTGCACAGCAGGGATGCTGCCCCTGTGTGTGGGCTGTGCTCACCGGCCCGGTGCTGATGCAGTGTGCGTGCTCGCTGCAGTCCCCATTCCTGCCGTCTGCGCAGCGGTCAATGGGCTCACAGACGTAGCCATCTCCCCAGTACCCCACAGCACAGGTGCAGGAGACGTTGACACCGAGCTGAGTGCAGGCAGCATGCGTGGCACAGCCACCATTGTCCTGGCTGCACATGTCAATGGCTGCATGGAAAATAGCGTTACCAGCACCGGAGCGCCGTTCCCCTGCCCTGCGCACCACCCCCAGCATGGTCTACACCCATGGAGCTGCTCCGACCCCACGGCCCCACCTGTGCAGGCTCTGCCATCCCCTTCATAGTGCATGTCACATTCGCAGAGGTTGCCAGTGCGGCAGGAGGCCTGGGGGTGGCACGGCGGCGAGCAGGTGGGCGTCACGGCTGAAACGGGAGCGCGGGTCAGGGAGCCACAGGTGTGCGCCAAGGGCTGCAGTGCAGGACAGCCGCCCAGCCCCAGAGCCCCTCTGGAGGTCGGTTAGGGGGACGAGGCCGCTGGGCCCAGCCGTGAGCCGCATGGGGAAAGTCAGGGGTTGGCAGCCCTCACCCAGGGGAACTTCGCAGCGCTCTCCGGTCCAGCCCTCGACACAGAAGCAAAAGCCATCGCCGTGCAGCCCTCCGTTGCACACGCCGTGCTCAGTGCAATTGCACTCTGAGGGGCAGGAACACCACTGTCACTGCTCTGCTGCGCTGGCAGGAAGGGCCTCAGACAGCAGTGTGGCAGTGCGCACCACGTGTGTCCCTGTGCCACCAGACCCAACTGTCCGCTCCACACATTCCCACGCAGAAGGGGACCACCCAAAGCCCTCATCGCTCAGCACCCCCCGCCCTGCTCTGTTCAGGAGCCACACAAGCTCTTCCACCCAGGGCTCCTTTCCCTCCCTCTGCCGGATGCACCCCAGGTCTCTGCCCTACCAGGCTCTCGGCCTGGTAAACCTGGAGGAACAATTTAACCCGGTGCCTTCTAGAAACCAGAGCCAGTGCACGGCACGTCCCCTGCATGGTGCAGGTATTATGCACTGATTCTTGTGCTTGCCCAGCACTTATCCCCCTCCATCCTGCAGCCACCTCTGCAAAAGGCACCGTACAGCCTCCCTGAGCTCCCTGTACCTCGGCATTGAGGCCCATATCTGCCCGGTGCACAAAGCTCACAGCTGGTCCCGATGAAGGCCTGTCTGCAGTTGCATTGCCCTGAGCCACTGATTTTGTCATCGCAGATCCCACGGTTCCCACACGGCGCCTCGAGCCCCCCTGGGCACGCTGCAAATGAGGACCTCCATGAGACTGTGGTGATGTGGGGCTGATGTGCTCTGGGGCAGCACCACTCACACAGAGGTGACACGCACAGTGCCATGTATGGCACACTTAGTGGCCTGGGACAGCCCACGTCCTTGGGATGGAGCTTGAAGAAGGAGGTTGGTGTGTGTCCAGGCTGAGCCCTGCTGCCTGGCACGCTGAGCGGCCTGGAGCTGCTGTGCAGAAAGCACAGAGCCTATAGCCAGCTGTGGCCATGCACTGGGTGCAGAGGGACAAGTGATGCGACTGCTCACAGCCCTCAGCAGTCCATGGCTCACCGGGGCTTTCTCCAAGGAAAGGGAAGTCCCTGTTCCAACCCCACCACATCTCCCCCTCCCTGGATGGGGCTCTCTGCCTGGGCACTGCCCGTCCTGCCCCCCAGGCACTAGGGAGCCATGCACGCTGCCTTACCCTGGCAGTCGCGGCCGTAGTGGTTCGCGCAGCACTGGGGAACCCACTGGGTGGAAATGCACTTCCTTCTGCAGCCTCGTTTCAGAGGCCCCCTGGAAGAGAAGTGTCTTCTGAAGGGTTCCCACGGGGAGAAAGACCAGGACGGCCGCAATGGGTGGTTATGGCGAAACACAAAAGTGTTCCTGAACAGTTGGTTTTCGAAATAGTGGCAGCGCCAGGTTCCCCCCTGCGAGGAAACAGGCACAACACAGAGTTTGCCACATTGATCATTGGACACCATGCCCCTTCCACCTCGCCTCGACCCTCCCATGCCCTTTGTTCGCTCCCACAACCAGTAATGGAGGCTTCCTAGTGTGGGGTGGGAGGCAAAGAAACCGTGGGGTGCGGGAGATGCTCCTGCCAGGACATTGTTAACCCCCTCCCCCCCAGCAGCCAGGCAGAGTCTTTGGCCCTGAGGCCCCCACAAGGCTCCCTGTGCTGCTCCAGGGATGAAGCTGGGTCCATTACCCACTGCCACCCACACAGGGACTGGCCAGGCTGTGCTAACCAAGCCCATGCTGCATGCCCTTGCTCCACCAAATGGCATGGCTGAGCCCAGCACACACTGTGTGTGTCTTCATTATGCTGCTAAAACGCTTGGGGGTGTTGTCAGCAGCCCTCAGCAGGCTGCCTCGATGCCAAAGGTGAAAGCTTTACCCGTTGCACTGAGCCAGCAGGGCAGGGTGGCTCGAAGCCACAGGGTCCGCAGCTCTCCATCGATCCCTGTGGAGGGAGAAAGAAATCCTACAGCCACTCAGTGTGGGTTCTGCTCCTCGGCTGCAGGGAGCTCTGTGAGGAGGAGCAGCAGGCTTCCAGCACCTCTCCTTGCTGACAAGGGTTCAGCAGACAGCGTGGATCCTCATCTGCATCACCCCAACTGCTCACCTGCAGCTCCACAGAGACGAACTCATCGCAGCGAGATCCCAGATCTGGTGGCTCCAACAGCCTGTCGATGCCATAAGCAGTGCCCCCATTGAATTCCATGTGCCTCTGGGTGATCACAGCATCACCGTTTCCCACCAGAAGCTCTCCCTGCCAAAGGAAGAAAGCACCTCATGATCCTGGCACATTCTGCACCCTGGCTGCACCACCTGGACATCGTTCATTCTGGCTGCCACTTCCCAATCACCCCAAGAACTCTTCACAACCTCCATGCTCATATCCTTATGCACCCAAATACTGTTTTTCACAGCCACCTCTATTAAGAAATGGTCCGTCCAGGTCATGGCAGCAGCAGGTTGGTGCAGCAATGGGGCCATCACTGCGTACATCTGCAGGGACCACGTGCCTCTGCCCTCTCCTGTTGGCTGATCTCTGAGCCAGAATCTGTCTGCAGCCATGGCAATGGGGCATCCCAGTCTGTGGGCAGTCCCACTCCATCCTCCCCTCCTGCTGGTGTATGAGCATCTGCTGCACATGGCAAAGTGGGACCAAGCACCACCCTCACGTACCACGTGGGTTCTGCTGCAGCTGAACGAGACAGTGGAGCCGTGCATGGTCCGTATGGAATTGACCTGGGGCATGTTACCAGCAACAATCTAAGAAGGAAAAATGATCAACACAGAATCAGAGAATGGTTTGGGTTGGAAGGGACCTTCAAGAACATGTAGCTCCAGCCCCCTGCTGTAGGCAGGGACACCTCCCTCTAGCCCAGGTTGCTCACAGCCCCATCCAGCCTGGCCTTGAATGCCAGGAAAGACAGGCAAAACTGAGTTTGTTTTTCAAAAAAGGAGTACTGCCTGGTGAGGGACAGGGCCAGAAACTACACTGAAGAGGTGCGACATGGCAGCACACCCTGCTAGTATGGGAGTAATGGCATAATGGTTAGTCCTGTCCTGAGCAGTAAGGGACTAGTGTGTGCAGGCAGGCCTGGCAGAGCTCAGCTTGATGCACTGTCCCCATAGAGAAGAGCCCATGTGAGCCATGCGCTGGCTGCTGGGAGAGATGTGGCCTCCTTGCAGCTTTTGCAGGAAAGGTTCAGCTCAGCCGTGCTGCACCAGAGGTTTGTGATGGAGTGCCACACACACTCAAACAGGGCCTGGTCTTCCCAACACAGCTGGTATGCAGCTGATATGCTGCATGTTCTACATGGCAAAATATTGGGCAAGGTCACTCTGGCGCAGCTATAGGCAGATGTGTGACCTGGGAGGCATTCAGCCTACTTGCTGTTACGTTTACCTTCGTGCCTCTGATCATGTGTGCCTTCAGGTAGGAGGCCAGCTTGCCCCGGTGCTCCCTGTGGTACAGCCACTGCTGCCTATTCTCTGGGAGGGCATTAAATGCAGCATCTGTAGGCCACAGCATGGTGAAAGGTCTGTGCAGGGGGTTACCGATGAGCGGCAGCAGCTCTGCATCCTGTCCAAGACAAGAAGGGATATGAAGAAAAACTCATAGGCCAAAATGGAATTCTCATATGTTCACAGCAGCTCCCCAGGAGGCAAGGCTCACCTTCAGCAACTTGCTATAAATGGTGTACCCAAAGGTCTCTGCTGCTTCTGTGATGTTCAGCTGCAGAGAGAAGGAAAATTGTCACCAAATGCTGCTGGGACTGGAGCTACTGTGCCAGTTTGTCCCCCGGGCAGTTAACAGTCACAGTAGGTAAACACAGTGCATTCATCTTCTTGAGGCTGTGCCATGGATTTGGCCCTGCAAGTGCTGGAATGCAGCAGCCACCACTTTTCTGATTCGTGCAGATGAGACTGCTATGGTGGGAGCTGGGATGACTTTCACTGTGCTGTACAGATAATGTGTTATTTACTGTAAAATCCAGTGGCTGTGCACTGCTAATGCTTGTTTTAGCAGTGCCAGAGAGACACTGGCATGCAGTCTTTGCACTGGAATAGGACTGTGATGGTTTGCACCAAAGACGAGCTTCCTCCCCACACTCTGTACTGTTTTCTGATCGCATTCTGTCCCAAATACCACTGTGCCACAAATGCTGTCACCTTCACAAGCCAGACCTGTGTGCTCACACATCACCTGCACAGCTTGAGCAGGAGGGAGCAGCATCCACGGGGCAGGGAGGGGGCTTATTGGGGCAGCAGTGTCAGAGCTGCTGGGAGGAAAATCCCAGCCCTGCCTTCACCACAGCAGTTCTTTGGGCTTCGGACTTACCTGTGAGATTTCTGAGGAAATGTTGCGGCTCAGCAGGTCACTTGGAATGAGGATCTTGTCAATGAAATGGATGACCCCGTTCACGCCGACGATGTCACTCACGACCACTTTGGCTTCATCATTGAGATAGATGCTATTCTGAGAGAGAAGGGATGCAATGAGGTGCTCCCGCAGGGCACTGCCCTCTGAGCCATCCGTTGGCGTTACTTGTTACAACTAGCAGGCCTTCAAATGACAGCAGAAGCGACAACCTGTCAAGCTGGACAGGGAAGGGAATGGTAGCAGAGAACTACCTCTTTCTCAGTGATCTTTATCGTGTGGCCAGATAAAGATGTAAGGGACTCCTGAGCTTCCAGGTCACTCAACAGCAATTGTTGGCATCCCACCATGTGGTAGCGAAGCAGCTCCTGGAGGAGACCTCTGCTCTTCCACTCCTCAAACTACAGAGAGAAAACAGGAACACTGGGGGCACTTTGCCTCCCCAGGGAGGCAAAGACTTAATGAGGGAGACCTGGGTTATTCCAAGCCTTTCTACTTGGCCTGCCCCACTGACTCAGTCCTGCAGGAAGATGGCTCCCCCAGAATGCAGTGAATGCACACTTCCATTCAGGAACGTGGGGAAATTTCTATCAACATTGCAAAGGTTGCCTTACTGGAAAACATACAAGTACACTGTTCATGAGCAAGTAATGCCTGTGATACACAGTTCTTGGGATTTGTTCCTTTACTGGGAGTACAGTGCATGGGAAAAAAGCTGGGACTTGAGGTGTGAAACTGCCCAACAGGCCTTAGGGTGTTAGGATCTTCCATCACACAATCACACTACACCAAAAAGTTGCTGGTCAAGAACTGCCCAGTTCATGGGGTTGTGGATAAGGATCTCTCCTCTCTTAGGTTTCCTCTTCTCTGGACTGGGGGGAAGAGGCCAATGGAAGTGGGACAGCAGGTATGGGGTATGGGGAAGGAAAAAATAATAATCTGTTTTCATAAGAGGTACTCTAAAGCCTTGCTATTAGCAACCCCTCATAGCCACGGGCAACAAAAGTCATTGCACATCAGTGATATGGCAGTGTCTCTAAGGACTACAAGACAAGGCCTCCAGCAAGCATTTCCTTACAGCAGGAACCATGCCCAACCCTACCAGACTGGGAGCAGAGAGGCTTTCAAACCTCACACTGATGGAAAATGGAGGATGCATTTAATGCTCTTCAATGCAGCCCCACTGTTTCAAGACACTGCACCTGAGGGTGTCTGGGATGGGAGGACACTTACCGTTGTAGAGTTTCTTATGAAGTCTGTCCGTGGGACAAAGACAGTGAAAGGCCCTGCCCCACTGAGCTCCTTGTTTTTTTCTGCCTGTGGAAGGAATCATTTGTGGGACAGCAAACAGCAAGCATAGTTCCAGTTAGCAAGATCCTCTGCAGAAAATACTAAGTGAAATTTATAGACAAAGGCAAAGCTATTTGTCACTGACCAGTATCATCTTAAAGAACACAGATGCATCTTCTATCCTTAAGAGTTCCTTAAACAAAGAGAAACAGCTGGTGTTAGCATAGCTCCTTCCAATCAGCCAGCACTATGACCTGCCCCTTCCATTCCAAGTCACTCTGGTAAGACATCGGTTCTCCTGACACCAGAACCTTTTTGCCCTCCCACCCCTGTCAGCACTGTGGGCATGGAGGGCACAGAGGTTACAAAGCAGGCAATGACTTCTTCCTGACCTTTCACATCAGAGATGCTGCAAGATGAAGAGGGCAGGGACTGCTGAGGATGGAAAGCTGTCAGCTTCTGCAGGGGTTGCTCATGGGGCACCTCAAGTGCTTCACAGAACATCCATTTTACTCACAGTATGCTGCCACCAGCAGTTCTGGGATGCTGTACTGAGTGGCAGGCAGAGGCTTAGCAAGGCAACCTCCTCTACACAATGCAGTAGAGCAGGAGCACAAAACTGAGCCACTCTTTTCTCCCATCTTTGTTGTAGGCATGACAACTGTTCATCTCTGATAGCCTTCCATTTGCTTCTACCAGAAAGGTCACCAGTTCACCCACGCACAGCCACTGAGTTGGCAACAGTGCTGGAGAGAGCCCTGGCCATGTCTCCCTCTATCCTGGATCCCACACGCTGACACCAGAGACAACTGCTTTGACCCCACGGACTGGGAGAAGTGGATTTCCCAGGAATGAGTTGCTTGTCACATTTAGAAAACATGACTAGATTGGAGGCACAGCCACAGCTGCCAACAGAACAGCAAGAGTGTCCACACTGCAGCTCCCTCTGGAGCAAAGTTGCTTTATTGTGATTGTGATCCCAAGTCAGACCCCCAAATCTACCTTCCCTCTTACACCATGCACACATGGTGATATGAAACTACAGACCTGCAGCTCATGCTTGGAGGGAGGTTTGCTGTGGGGCAGGAGGCTTGAACACAAAAGATGCTGTGCGTGTTTCTCACCTGATACACTTTACCACGGCAGGTGAAGCCATCTCCAATGGTGTGCCAAGAGCAGGAGCAGTTTCGAGTGCCAGGGCCTGTGTATTTGCAGAGCCCAAAGGGACTACAGCCTCCATTTTTCTAGCAAGAAAAGTGAAAGGCTTACACTTCAAATTTTGAGCACATTCCACACAAAATGGATGCAGAGAAACAAGCCCACATGCCTTTAATTCTATGTCACTCTTCCTGCACTGCTTGTCCCAAAAGAGGGACACCCCATCCTAGGGCCACGTGGCTGAGATACTTGCAGGTCATTGTGAGAAGCAGTAGAAACCAAAGACACCATGAGATTCCCTATGTGTGTAAGAAGGCAAGACAGCTGGCTCTAAACGAACAGGTTAACCCTGTCTTTGCTTTTAATCATTGGGTAAAGAAATGCTTCAAGGCTGTGACCTTCACCCTGGTAATAGGAAAATGCAGACCAACCTGTTCACACAAGTTGATGGGGTTGCACTGTCTCACACCATCCCCACTGTAACCAGGAAGACAGTTACAGGCAACCTGGAGGGAAGACAGATGCTTTGTCTGAAACTTGGACCCAAGAAAGAAAACACACAATGGCTGAATGGATGGAAAACATGTGCTGTAACATCTGTCCCACACTCCATTCCTTCACGAAGAAAGTCATGTTTATGTCGACAACCATAACCTGACATTACCTCCAACCTCAGGTCAACAGAAAGCACCTGCTTTTGAGGAAACAGCAGGCTCTTCATGTCCTCCCCAGGCAACTGTTCTTTGTGGAAGGCAACAAGTACAGTGCTAGTGTTGCCATGGGAAGGACAGTCTTTTGGAGAATGACACATCTGTGACAACTTCCATAGTATCTCTGCCCTGACATCCATCTTATTACTCACCTTCCCTGGGCCTGTTTTAACACACTCTGCGTTGGTGTGGCAATCCCCGCTGCTTTCAAGGCAAAGATCAATTTCTGCAGCAAAACAAGAAGGCCACGTTATTGCTGAGGGCTGCCCAAGGCATCTGGAACTGGCGATCCAAAGAGGTATTGGTAAAGCGACGGGGAGGACCTTCCCAGCTTTGGAAACACCCTTATGGCAAAGTAACTCGCAAAAGCAAAGGAACAGGCAAGAAGTACAAGTTTGACTCTTGCCACACATGGGTCTCTAGGCTGTGATAAACTTGCCCTCTGAGAATGCCACATCCATCTGAGCATCCTTGGAATGATAGAAGAGGGCTGGACTCTCCTGCAGCTCCAGCCTCACCTCAGAGCACCACAGAACATTGGCCAGCCAGTGAGACAGGTGCTGAGGGCAGCCAGGGCTCTCTGCACATCTCCGGGTGGCACTGTGGCAGTGACCACATCACTCCTCAGGACCTGGGAAAATTCTGAGCACATCCCTGCCGGTACGTATGTATGTGCACAGAAATGTGTGCATGCATCCCCACAAAAGGCAGAAATGGTTGAATCAAGATCAGCCACTAATTACTGATTCTGAAATAATGTCTGCATGAACAGACAGAAAGAGCAATCAAGTTATTTGGTGTTTTGACCTGAAACGTTAATGCTTTTTGCCTGAAATTTCCTTTTGCATGAGCCACATCTTGCCGCCATCACCAACACATGAACTGAGCACTCACCCCTGCAGAGTGTCCCATCGCCAGCGTAGCCTTCCTTACAGACACAGGTTCTCTCTCCTGGGGACACTTTAGTACACACAGCATGTATGGAGCAGCCACCGTGATCAATAGTGCATGGATCTAATTCTGTGATTGCAAACAAGAGAAGCAGAGCCAACTTAGAGCATCTAAGGAAGATAAACAGGGTCAGGATGGTCGTTCATCTTAACAAAAATCACATCATCTTATTAAAATCCCTTTCTTTCTCAATGATACTTTAAAGGCAGGGGCTTCACCTGGGTCTGAGAGGGCAATTCAGAGCTCAAACAAACCCCACACCAGAATAAGAAGTCTTTCCACCATGTCTGCTTACAGATGACCAATGATTAGTCCAGCAAAAAATCCTTTCCTGCACAATGTACGTGTGTTTTCACTTTTTCCTTTCAGTCATTTTCAAAAAAGGGCAATGCTGAAAATGAACTATGACATCCACCAATGTTTTGATTTCTGAGCTACAATATTACTACTCTCCTCTTGCATTTGATACAGTCAGATACATATGCAGATGTTTGCAAACCTTAAATCTTGGCCATGTTTGACATACCTGTGCAGTGTGTCCCATTCCCTGTGTATCCAGCAGAGCAGAAGCACATAGGTGGGGAATCTGCAGAGGCATTCAGGCAGCTGAAACAAGATGGAGAAAAATAATCACTGAGTACTTCTGATTTGCTTGCAGTGGAAGAGAAGAGGCCGATCCCCAGCTCACTACAGCTTCCCATCAGGTAGTTACAGAGAACAATAAGGTCTCCCCTGAGCCTCCTCTTCTCCAGACTGAAGAATCCCAGCTCCTTCAGCTGCTCCTCATCAGGCCTGTGCTCCAGACCCCTCACCAGCTTTGTCACCCTTCTTTGAGCCCGCTCCAGGGCCTCAATGTCTTTCTTGCATTTGGCCTTGTTGAACCTCATCCCATTGCTTTAAGCCCAGCTATGCAGCCTGTCCAGATCCCTCTGCAGGGCCTCGCTATCCCCAGGCAGATCCACACTTCCAGCCAACTTGGTGTCATCCACAAACTTACTGAGGGTGCACTCAATGCCCTCATCCAGGTCATCTATACGGATACTGATGAGGACAGGCCCCAGCACCGACCTCTGGGGAACACCACTCGTGACCAGTCACCAGCTGGATTTAACTCCATTCACCACCACTCTCTGGGCCCAGCCCTCCAGCCAGTTCCTTACCCAGCCAAGAGTGTACCTGTCCAAGCCACGGGCTGCCAGCAAATGGAATTATCCTCAACAGAGGATGAGTCCTGCTAATTCAAAAGGTCTTGCGGACCCCAAGACCCAAGAAGAGCATTTGAAGAAGAGACCCATCATCATGGCAGCGTGACAGAGGTTTGCACAAAACAAAAAGCCTCCTGTCTGTAGCTTGGCCCCTTCCTCCCTGCCCCAGCTACCCACTACTCATTATGGTCATGGAGTGCTCCAGCAGGTGTGGGGTGATAGCTGGTTGGGTGGTCATTTTGGGACCCTGTAACCATCTGGCTGCATCCAGAAATGAGCTTGTGGCCTTGGACAGTCACACAAAGAGCTGGAACAAAACTCCTGGGCAGCATTGCTGGGTCTCATTCATGTCAGCAAGGAGCCAAACAAGTCAACATAGCTCCACAGGGTGCTTTGCTCATCCAGCAGACCGCAGGGAGGACTATGAGCTGGTACATGCCCAAAGAGAACCCTCTGCTCACTGGGGCCTGAATGATATCTGTTGTCACTCAGACCTATTGCCTCAATTCTGGGGCAGGTCTGACAGAGGCTCCTATAAGCCACCTGGAACCACTGCCAAGGAGCCGGCACCCAGGCACAGGCTCCACACCCTGCCCAGACATGTGCTTCTGCATGGTACCACGCAGGTGGCTGTGTCCCAGTGCCACAAAACGGGAGAGCAGGTCATGGACGGAGAAGGCAGCAAGAGCTCCTTTGAAACCCATCAGCCCACAGGATTTTTTTGTGGGGACAAGAGAGACAGAGAGGGCCTGTCAGTGGCTTGCTTTGCTGCACAACTAAGGGTAAGCTTGGAGCTGCTCAGAGTCTGCTTTCTCTCATCTGCACACATGGAGTCCATTTGGAAAGATCTTATATTCAAACGAAACCTTAAGGGAAAGTGGATGGGGCTTAGCACCAAAAGGATTGAAGAATAGAACAGCCGTTTATGTACCATAAAAGAGCAGAAACTGTCTCCAAGCCCTCTGTGATGCCTGACACACAGAATCAGTCTTCTGTAAAGCATAACCAAGCACAGAATGGGTCTCAGAATGACCCAGCCCTGTGGCTGTACTTACTTAGCCATCTGATGGCAAGTGCTATTGCACAAATCCACCTCAATTCCTGCAAGAGAAAACACAAACATGACTCGGCATTTCCAGTACAGCACTCGCTGAGGATGTTTCTGCCATCTACAGCAAAGCTCCTTCCAAACATTCTCCCTGCCATGCTCATGCCCTGATTGGTGATGGGGCCTCAAAACTGCTAGGAATGAAGCAAGGACTGAAATCTTGTTATTCCATTCACACTGAGAGCCTTTGATTTGCTCCATTCAAAATAAAACTTGCTTTTGTTTTGTGTTTTACATTTGGATTAATAGGACAGCTCCACTCAGTTTCCATTTCTAAATGTTCCCCAAACATTTGATGTCACTACACACTCAAGCTCTGGATGCAAACCTTTAAAATCCCCCTACCCCTGTGATAATCATGATCCCAAGTCCCAGAACAACCATCTTTGGCATACTACTACCACACGCTGTGACAGATTTGCTGAGAGCGGTAGACCATAGGCTGAGCTCACCTAAACCAATGAGCCCATGAGCAATCCAGCAGACACACTGGGGCACTTTGGAAGTTTCAAATCAAGCACTGCCACTTTCTTAGGCAAGTAACAGGAGTCATGGCCAACCCAGAATAAATAACATTAAGGCTCATGTGCTGCTAGGGAAGTCACACCACAGATGTGCAAGAATGAATTAGTACAGCCTAATAAACCTTCTGGTGGATGCAAGCACACACAGCTGTGGTCACCTTGTTCAGCTAACACAGAATTGCTCTAGCAGCTACAGAGAATTACTCTGATTTCTCCATCAAAACAATGATGCTACACCACAAGACCCACCACATTCACGTACTTTCATGGCAGCCTGGGCCCTTCCACCCAGGAAAGCAATCACAGCTCCCATCCCCTTGCAGTCCATCGTTGCATATGCCATTGTCACAAGCACATTCTGTGGGGTAAGAATAGATGATCATCATTGTCAAACCAACCAGGTCTCAAAAGCAGAATCTCACTTCCATTTCAGTATCTGCTCTATTCCTAATCCAATGCCTCCATATAGAGGCCATATAGCTCCACAGCTATATATAGCAGCCTCCATAGCTGCCATATAGAAAATGCTACAGGAACATTGGCTTTTGTTCCTTCACTGCCAGATCCCAGTGACCAGGAGCAGACCATCTCTACTCCCTACAGTTTGGGAAGCAACAGGATGAGCAGCAGAGCAGTGGTTACTCCTTCAAGGATGAAAATGGGGCCACATGTGCCTGACCACAAGCGCTCATTCCCACAACCCTTCCTTGTTGGGCCACCAGCTGTGGGCCTGTTTCAGAGGTTGTGGGTCCGCTTTTCTCCCCTTGTGAGCAGAACACGAGTTGCAAAATAGCTATTGTTGTCACCTGATTTGCAGTCAGCTCCATACCGGCCCACTTCACACATTTCACAAGCAGTGCCGTGGAATCCTTCCAGGCATTGGCACTCTCCGCTGCCCTCGATGCCGTCCAGGCATTCTCCATTCCCGGAGCACCACTGGCCTGGCTTTCCTGGACACATCTCACACATGTGTCCGTAGTAGCCGGGGCAGCAGACAGACCTCTGGGAACCAACAAAAGCAGGTTGGGGTGAGCTGTCTGATGCAGATGAAGTAGCAAAAGCATGTCCCCCAGGCTCATTGTGGAAGATACTCTGCTCCTTTAACTATGCAACAGACATCACTTCTGACGACGCATGAGAAGAGCAGCTGTATGCAGGTAGGGCGGAGTGACCCCCCGAGAATGGGGCTCTCAGCAGCCCAGACCTCCTGTAAAGGATGTGTATGGCTGCTTGAGCAATGCTGGTCATATGGTGACACAAACACTCAGCTCCATGCCTATCCAGCTTATCTCCTGCCTGCGTTCCCTGTGTCCCATCAGTGTGATACTCTGTTGAGCAGACAGAGGCTCTGATAGAGAGTGCCTTGGTCCCAAAGTCTCATTTCACTGCTTTCTCTTTGCATTCACCCAAAGGGAGGCAACCATGATGGGACCTAGTTGGAAAATAGAGGTGAAGAGAAACATAATCCAGGGGAGAGGCAGAGGTGCCCAGAGGGGGCTGGGATGACTGAAGCTCTGCCTGTGAGCATGGTATTTCCAACTGCCTCTGTCCCTTCCCAATTTTCCATTCCCACCAAACTTCTCAGGGAGATGTTTCAACAACCAAAAGGGGTCATATTCACACAGGCCTTTCTTTTTTCCATTTCCTCTTAGGAATTTTCTCCCCATCTATGTTTTCACAGAACTGGTAAGGGCACAGTAACGGGGAGACCTGTTCCTCACGTTGGTTTGGCTCCAATTAGTCATCAGTTATTCAGAAGGGCACATGCACAAGTCAAATACCACCAGTCATGCCTCATTTCCTTAGGAAATCTGACTATAAACATTCAACTCCTTCTCTTCCTCTACAGCAAAACCCAAGGTAACAATGAAAGAGCAGCAGACCACAATCCCTCACTGCACAGACATTTCCTGTAGTTTTTTCCTTCGGTGCCCTCTATCTCCAGGACGGAGAGCAATGCCCAGACAAACCTGTCTCAGCACACGTTCAGCCAGGATGTCAGTCCAGCACAGGCTGTGCTTCCACAGCTGTGTTTCTAACACCCCACTCGCTTTTATCAAAACGAATCCAAACCAAATGTTTTTCTTACCAGAGAAACTGTTGCACAGGTGAAATAGCAACCAGTGTCCCCAGAGCGCAGATTACAGCGAGGGAGATTCTTGCTTCCTGGAAATTCCTGCCGATATAATTAACATAGATACATATAGCAGGCATTGCAATACTCGGACAGACTGTAAACATTCTGATGCATACAGCAGTGCTCCTGCTTAACAGAGGAATGAAGCTTTTTACCCTCCAAGAACAGCCCTAAATCTGGATACTGTGGGCTGAGAGAAGCGAGCCATCTCTGGGCCTGGCGTCGGGTTGCCTACACAGCCTGCCTCATTGCCTGACACATCTGTGGTATGCATGTCAACATAAACACTGAGAAAAAGTGGTTGGCAAGTTTTTGACATACAGTAATGAAGCCTAAAAATAATCAGACGTGGCATTTCACAGCCAGCAGAACGATGAAATGGTGACTGTGTTCCTCTCTGGCAGTGTCTGTCACTCACTCACAAACAAGCTGCAGGTTCAACCAGCCAATCTCCATGAACACATCCACAGCCTAGGAAACTGCTACTGGCACACCTATCCTTAGTGATAACGTCCAAAGAGGAAGAGATCAAAGAAGAAATCTGACTGTCGCCCCTACCAGGGGAAACTCTCCACACTGCTGCTTTGAAGCAGTCCTGAAATTCAAGCAAAGGCCTGGTGCCACCCCTGTAAGGAGTCTCACAGTTCACATTTGTGTTTTTCCTGCATAAAATTCCCTCGGTTTCTGCTTTCTCTTGCAAACTTTGCTAATTCACAACCCACGGAGGACTCAAGGACACAACTTTTCAGGTAATAAGATGACATCTGTAGAGTTATAAAAGGACATCAAAGCACTGTCAGCAAACAGTCTGTGAGATGCCACATGAACTCACCACGAGAACCGATCCTGGAGGACACTTGATCCCCTTCTCACATTTGCCGCACCTTGACTAGGGCACAGAGAACAGGACAAGTCACATGTGTGCCCTCTGCCCATGTAGTACCAAGACACTACTCCTGGACTACAAATGGTGCTGTACAGGCTGCTGGCCGGGACAAAGATGCTTTCATCTCCATGACTCAAAACACTGAAAGAAGAAAAATCACAATGCCGGTCCCCCTGCTCCTGGCTACTGTCAAAGGCTCCACACCAAGTCTTATTTCTGCACTCTGGCAATGAGACTGTACCACTAAACAAAGCAGAAAAGATAACACATTATCCCCCTCCTGACCCTCTCAGCTGAGGTAGGGCTGTCTGCAAGCCTGAGGTTCCCGCACACAGGCCTGCCTCAGTCTGACCCTACAATCTTCAGATGGCCAAAATCCGCAAGATAGATGGAGGCTGGACTTTGGTCATGACTCCCATGCATTTTGTAGGGGAACTTGTAGCCAGCAAACTGGAAATCATCATTACCCTTTGTATAGTGGTGGTATTGGCAGTGCAACGATTCTTCTGTATCTGGAGGACCTGTGAAACCCCGACTAAAATGCCATTCCTCGTCTCAAAGAATTTTCCATCCAACGGAATATTATTGACAAACTTCTGCAAAGGAGAAGGAAAGGGCTGAGATGATACCCTTCAGCTTTTTTGTACAGATTGCTTGATCACTGACAGACAGCCACAGCCTGGAAATGTTAAGAGTGTCCAAAACAGACATGGGTGCATCAGAGGCAGAATAGCCTTCCGTCCTTACCTGGGTGCTGTTTTGATAAAATATTAACCAGTAGGAGAGCCCTAACATGCTGCTCTTATGGACTCCACTTCTCAAATCTGTCGGCAAGAGTTTCTCTCCCAGTACAATGTGGAATTGCACCGTCTCATTGTCCTACATCCACAAAATGAAATAAAATTAAATAATAAAACAAACGATAGGACTCTTGACTTCCTAGACTACAGTTCAGTCAAAGGTATGGCATAAGAAGAGTTACTAAGCATTCTCTAGTAGCTAATTAAGTCCACAGAGCATAGTAATTACTGATCACACCTTCATGGCGCTTTCACTGGATGAAGCCACAAAAGTTTTTTGGAGCCTTTCAAAAGGTATTACATTGGCAGATACATACCATGGCCAGCCAGGTTGCAGAATATCTTCTGCCATCTATCATATGCAAATTTAGTCATAAGTTTGCACGTGGAGTCCCAGTAGACTTCTCACATCCTCTTGTAACATCACAAGAAACCTTCCCTCTCATTTTTCTCTGCCACATTTCTCCTAGCTTATAGCATCAGATCCTCCTATCCATACTCAGATCTTTCTGAGTTTATGATCTGATAGTACATATGTCCCTGCAAATATCATAGTATATGTTGGGGCTACAAGCAAGCAGTGAGCTTACCAAATGTGTGACATTGGCAGCATGGCAGTACTCCTCGATGGAATTATTTCCAGGAACAAAGACTGTGTATTTTTCAGAGGACTCAATTTTTCCAATGAGCTGGTATTGCTAGAAAAGGCCACACATTGATATTAGCAATTACACCTGTACTTATTGAAGCCAGAAGTTGCATGTGAAATCAATTACAAAGGCAAAAGCACTAGAGGAAATGCTTGAAAAATGGGGATACAACTGCTGTACAGTCACGTGCGTCTAACTGCTTGCTCCCTGGGCTAACCTGAGCACAGATCCTTCATTATTAAAAAGCTTACCTTTTCCTCAAGGTTTCTTTGCCTCCTACAAGCATATGATTGCCTGCAGTAGATTGGTCATCTTCCATTGTAATAAGATGATATAGAGACCTAACTGTAAGTATACAGTCCTTTGACTGCTGAAAAGATCTTCTCTAGAAGATCACTTTGGGATGATAGGAAACAGATGGTCTTCCTTTACTCATCAGTCGGTCAGAGTTTAGGCCCACCTGCAAAGGGTAAGTTGGGAACCTGCTGACATCTGTTCTGACAACCAAAACAGAGCTGCTTACCTCTAGCAGCTTCTTGAATGTGCTGAATGAGGCAACTGCATCGAGCTGTTTCTGCAGCCCTGGAGGACTGGGCGGGATGTCTCCTAAACGCGGCAACAAAACCTGCAGAAAAAAACAAGCTCATCAGCAAGTTCGTGCAAGAGAGTCTGAGGGAAATCGTTTCTGCCCTGCTTGCAAGAAAAGCAAGTAGAAAATGTGCCTCATTTGGCACAATTCTGCAAGTCTTAACTCTTCTTCTTCTATAAACCAAGAGAAGAGGAACTCCCTTCCCACTTGTCCCAGAGATATATACTTAAAACACCAGTATACAGGAAACATCTGTCAGGACCTTGTGACAATCAAGTGTATTTTTGTCATTATTGTTCTAACTGTCCATATATATATTATTCCTTGCCTCCATCTCAGATGTTGCCAACACAAACTTGCTACAGCTGTACTTCCCAGCGTGACATATACCAACGTACCTTGCTGAGTATGTGAATGATGCCATTGCTGGCAGGGATGTCACTGACAACTAGACTTGCATTCTGAATGGTGAATACCTGCAAAATTATCAGAGAGAGAAGCAGAAGCATCAGAAATCACCAGGCACATGCAAACCTGATACATTGTTCAAGGCTGCACACAATGAATCTGGGTGCAGTTTTTAGAAAATTCCTATGGTGGAATCCACCAGTGACCCAGCCAGGTTCTCCAGTGGTTACAGCAGTTCTTCAGAGGTTTAATTTGATGCTGGCACATGCTCATTATAGAAGAAACTCTTACACCACTCTCAGTGTTTATCTGCCATCTGGTCCGCGGGTTGAGGGTGGGTAATTCTGGCCTGTCGTATTTTCTGAGCTTTTCATCAGTGAAGACACCTTCAAGAAAGTGGGCCCTGAAGGGAATGCAGGCAGATAAAGAAAGGGTGAGGATGCTCCATTGTTTCAAAAGGAACAATGTGGAGATCAGGTCATCTCATCCAACATTCACGCATCTCTTGTATGAAGTAGGTAAGCATGTGGTAAGAATGACAAGGAATTACTTGGCCTTACACATCCTTACAGGAGAAATCTCTCCCTGCACATACACAAAAAATAAATCCACTTCCAATTGCCTGATCTCTGTTACATTCCAAATACCTACTATATTATTTGCCTGCTATACATTTAACTATGTTTCTGTGTTTATCTCTTTATTGAGCATGTACGATTTTGTTACCATCAGGCATAGGAAAGCAAAGGCAGGACTCTCCTCATACCTGACTAAAAATGGCAGCATATAGGGGGTCAGCCAGAAATCTTTCTCACTCTTGTTTAAGCTTTTGATAGCTTCCTCTGATGGCACCAGGACAGTGACATTGGTTCCTGCTGGGATGCTGAAGAAAGATTTCTGTTGTCAAAAGCACAAAGATAAATAAATAAGACATGCCAGTACCACATCTGTTCCATAAAATATAACCCACAGCCACTGTGCTTCTGCAGTCCTGTGGGATGGGCATACAGAAAGACAGTGTTTGCAGAGCAGGCTCTCCTGTCATGCAGTATGAGTGCTGGTGGCAATCAGATGGGAGTTTAGCCAAAGCAACTGACACCTTTTTGCCAAGGAGAAATCTGCGACTTTAAACTCTACTTTCACATTTCAATTACTTTTCAAATCCCTTCAATCAAATCCATAAATTCTTTCTGAACACTGAGCATCACTTTTAGAGGAGGGACTGAAATTATCCATAGCAAAAGCTGTGCATATGGCTGAACAAAGGCTCAGTGAGACGCCATACATCACTGCGTGTTTTCACAGCCTTACTGCATCATAAAATCCTAAGTTCTTACCTTAACCCAGTCATAGAAGCCTGCAAAGTGGGAATTCCTGGCCAGCTCCTTCCAAAGAGAAACAAAAGAAGGGTTACCTCAACTGAGCACTAGAGCTGCAGAACTGGGAGTCCCATGGCAGGGGACAGGAGCCCATCTATCAGTAGTGACTTTGGCATTTCTTTTTCACCTCACAACCTTAACTGCACCTTGTATTGTGAGGAGGGATGGGTGCTCCTGAAGCCAAACTCTAGCTATTAAAAATATGCATATTCTACCCACTGAAAAATATATATTCCTAAATAAGTAAGTTATTTTCAGGTTGTCTCCAATTGCTGCTGTTTATGAGGGACAAGGATTGAATCCACAATGGACTTTGGTATTTCTAGTGGCAGAAAATAGGCCAAGCTAACTCTGAACTGAAAATTTTTCCAAGCAATAGAGAGCACTGCGCAGGACAGACGGGGGTGAAACAGCCTGGAAAGTACTGCCAATGATTTATTGAACACATTAGCCTCGGTACCACTAGCATTTCTCTGGTCTTGAGCAAAAATAAACTGTGTTGTATGGCGCTCAGGTAACAGAGGAAAGAAAAGGGAGAGGGGAGGAGAGCCATTTCTTGCTGACCTCAAAAAGACCTCTGATATTCATTCTTTACTCACTTTCAGAACATCCCCATAGCATGTCATGCCATCTCCAACATAGCCTTCAGGGCAGGCACAAGACCTTTCCCCTCCTCCAAGGGGTACACACATGGCCTGCAAACACAACAGAAGGAGAAATTGGAGAGAAAACACAGGTTATGAAGTGTTACACTGACTTGGAATCAAACACTGGCCTCTCACACCTGGTCTAAAGGAGTACACACAAACATATTCCTCCTCTTGCCTTTACATGCCACTGAGTTTATACCTTACACAGCAAGGCCTTGTTGATTGCTTTGGGTTGTGTGACCTCACAAAAATCAGAGGATCTCCCTAGGTAGATCAGAGATCAAATCTTTATAACACCTTAGAGACATGCCAGTAGGGTGATGCAACATCAACTCCTGCAATACTCTGGATGTCATGGCTGGAATCAGCTGTGACAGGGAACAGAGGAATCTCCACTGCCATGCTAGCCTCTTCAGCTACTCACCAGGTCATGGCAGCCACCGTTGTCCATGAGACATGGGTTGATTGCATCGCAGTTGTGGCCATCACCAGCATAACCTCTCTTGCAGACACACTTACTCTGCAGGAAAGAGACATTTCAGATCTACCAGAGCATCTTCATTTGCAACTCAAAATAGTTATTAGGCAACAAAATCTATTCTTAATTGATTTTCCCAAGTTTTCTTCCTCAAGAGCTGAAAATGCAGAGATAGTTCCTTAGCAAGGCATCATACTCTACTAAAGCACACACACTGCATGATTACTCAAGTGCACTGATCTGTTGCACTGCTTGGCAGTGAGAGGGACACTTGGGAATTACAGTCTTCATCTGTTTCCAGCTTTTCAGAGAACAATACAGACTTTGTGAACACTATGAGAAGAGAGTTCATTTCAAAGCTTCCTGCATATGAGGCAGCTGGAAAAGCTGTGTTTTGCTGAAGATCTGGCACCTTTTCTGAGCCTGTGGTCCAATGCTCCCTTTGCTCAGTGGGGAAAAGCAGCAACCACCTTGAGAAACCACCTCTCCCACACCACCTCCTCCAACTTCAAGGTGTTCCAGACTCAGCATGGCTTCCTTCACTGACTATCCAAACAGCCACGTGTGATTTTCTGTACATCTTAGCACTGCCCAGACAATGCTGTGATCAGGACACAGCAACCAATGCCTTGCTACGAAGTTGTAGTCTCTTCCCTTAGCTGCATGAAAGTGGCAGAGTAGTGTAGCAGCCTCAAACATACCAGTGACCCCCACCACACACAAGTACCCTGTGAGGGCCTAGCAGGAGCTGGTGTTTCTGGCAGCAAGCAATCAGGCTTTGCTGATGGCCAGCCCAGTTTCTACCTTCAGCAATCCCACAGAGCTGCTTAGGAAACACACATCCACCATCAGTCTGCTTAGCATAGCCCATACCTGACCAGGGCCGATATAAATGCAGTCAGCATTGATGTGACAGTCCCCTCTGCTCTCCTGCATGCAGTTGTCTATAGCCACACAGGCCTTCCCGTCTCCAGTCCAGCCCACGTTGCACTGGCAGGTGGCATTGCCAGGGCCAGTACTGGTGCACAGGGCCTGCAGGAGAAGGGAGAGAAAAGCATTACACTCAGCAGAGGAGAGGAAGGAATGCTGTGCAAATGCAGAGACAAATCTCTTTCATCAGACTGAGGAGAGTTTCTGAATGACCAGCACTGATTGCAGCATCAGGGATGGGGGCTGGAAGCATCTTGTTCAGAAATGGCCTAGAGGATACCATCATAGTGATCCTGGAAACATTCCATGTTTTCAGAAAGGTGCGCACTTGTGTTTAAGGTGGCTCCAGAGCTCCTGGGGCATCCTCTGCCATCCCAAAACACTCTTCCATTACAGAAAAAATATTCCCTGAAGAGGAGAAGTACATTTTTCTGCCAGACATGGAGGCAGCAATGACTGCAGCTCTCTATCTGCAAAGATTTACTGCATACACAGTGCCATCCTATTTCCTTCTATGCGTTCCTCTCACTGAGGGATCAAAATCACAGAGAGATCTGACCATTTGGTAGTTGCTTTCATTGTGCAGAACCACAGCTCTTTACTAAGGATAATAATGCAGTTTTAGAGGTTACTAGAAATACGAGTTGGAACTCACAGCCAAGCTACAGCCCAAATGCTGTATAAAGATATTTTATTAATATTAAAATATTAAGAGAGCATGAGGGGAAAAGGAATACAAAACAAAACCCTGTGCAGCTTATCTTTGTGGCTGCCAACACATTTGAACAACCAGCCAACTCATCCCTGGGGTGTTGCATTTGGCCACCAACCAAATGACTGATCTCCTTACAATGACTGTCTTGAGGTAGCTGTTACTATGCCCCACCTTACAGATAAGCAAAGATAGGCCAAGACCAGTGCCCAACAAATCTGAGAGTCCTGGATCCCCGCTCTGTCTGCTCAGTGCTCTTTCTGCACACTTTGATAGTCCAACCCCACTTACGTTCAAAGAACAGCCTCCTCGTTCTGGCTGGCTGCACAGATCAATGGGCTGGCAGGAAAATCCATCACCTTCATATCCATCCCTGCAGATACACCTTAAAAATATAAGGACAAAAGATAGTACAACCCTTTCTTAAGACAGCAGAGAGCAAAATGATGGTTCGAGCCTTGCAAACAAGCAAGAACCTGATCTCTAACATCGCAGGTTGGCTGCATCACTCGAGCAATTCTGTACAACAGGTACACAAAGATACACATAATTGCAGGGTTGGCAGCCTCACAGCCACTGTATGTCTATACAATGACAACACGCCCACCTGAATGTGTGTGCCAGAAAGACTGACCTTGCTGTGTCACTGAGGCTGCAGACAGCATTCTGATGGCAGTACTGGGACAGCCCACTTGGGCCACAGTTCTTGGAGGTCTTGTCACAGAATTTTCCAGTATAGCCTTCCTTACAGGACCAGGATTGACACACACCCCCACTGCCAGGCCTGTTGTCACACACACCATGGACACAGCCACAATCTGTCAAGGATATGAAGAAAGATCAGACCTGAAGCCATCACACCAATGGGGCTTTGTAGATTCTCATCTTTCCTTTGCAGTCCTGTGACATCAAGTGATCATCCCAGTTCTTAACAGAGGGATGCCAGCTGAGAGACATTCACCAAAACATGGCTAGGGAACAGACACTGGGACTGCCTGGGTCCAATAGGTTTATGTGCTTCTAAAGACAGGCTCAAACTTAGACCATCAAACACAAAGACCTCGTTAAGTGGAAAATGAAAATATCTTTTCTTTTTAACAGGAGACCTGTGCACCAAAGTTGCACACCTACATTTGTCCAGTTTCCAAGACCTGTATTACCGCTGCCATATTAGCCATGTTTTCTCTGCTGCTGTTTGATGGGACACTTGCAATGACATTTCTATCACTTCTTTCACAGCACTGGTCTTGCATGAGGGGAACCCTGGATACACAAACCTTCTCTCCACCTTTGCCCTACATTTTGCTGTAGTCTCTCTCTCAGAATTACCAACCTTCATCACAATTCTCGCCATGTTTGTTTGGGTTTGAACAGATGTGGCAGGCTATTCCTTTGAAACCTTCAAAACACTGGCAGTTGCCATTCCCATCTATGCCATCGCTGCACTGGAAAGAAACAAAATGCAGAAGACACGGAAACTGAGCAAACGAAGGCAAAACCAAGGTATTGATATTTATCAAAAGCACTTCTGACAGCTGCAGTAAAAAACAGGACTTTGAAGAGTGGTGGTAGTAATACAAAATCCCACTTAGTCAGGGTTGCTTTCAAAAGCCAAGACATGATTCACATTAGAGCTGAAAAGCTAAAGCCCACTGATGAGTACATGCCACTTTCCTTGGATGTTCTGTGGCCAATGCTTTGGGCTTAGGCCTGGAGCACAAATCCAGAATTACACTTACCTAGAACAACTGTTACCATAAAGAAAAAATACCCTACATTGCCATTCCAAAAGAAATAAGTAAACTACTCTTTCTAACCACCCTGACTCAGTTCTCATTGCAGCCCAGCAGGATCTTTCATACTTACATTTCCCCGGCCATAGCATGGGTTGGTGTATCCCCCTGGGCACGGCGTGCAGTCTGGACCAAAGAATCCTTCACAGCACCCAGGTTTCTGAGACAAAAACAAAACCCTTAAGGCGTCCAGTGACATAGAATGTATTGCCTGGAGTTGTCCTGCTCTCACAGCTCTGAAATCCAGGTCCTCCTTCCTGTGATCACAGGCTGTACTGAAATAGACTGCCTTGTTTGTTATCTGTGTTTCTAAGAACACCCATACTTAGAACTGTACAATCATTTAGATTGAAAAAGACCTTTAAGATCGAGTCCAAACATAAAATTTAGCTTTAATTCTGAAAACGTTTTTTCCAAAGATTCCTCTCATTCTGATTGCAGCCAGTTCTTTTCAACATAAACCACTACTTCTTGTTTTTTATTTCATTTTTTATGACTTTTCTCTTTATTTCACTAATAATATTGTCCCACTTGCTCCTCATTTATCATCGCCCGGTACTTCTTTGGGAGGGAGGTAGCAGTCCTGGATTGCAAACCTTGTCACAATGACCAACAAAAGAGGAATCACAAGACAAACATCCATCCGTTGTTTAACGAGACACGTGCAAATCTTTCTGTATAGTTGGCACTGGGACAGCTCAAGAGCTGCAGTCAAATGTGAGGTGTGTAAACTCTACAAGAGCCACTTTTCTGAGCCATCTGACAGTGCTTCATAAACAGGATGCAATCACTTCACAGCTTATGGCACTTTCACTGTGCCCTGCTTCCTCTGGGAGACATGGTTAAAACTTGGAGAACACCGCACCATTTGTCCCGCGGCTCCCTCTGGCTTGGCTGGTTGAAAATGGTGTGCAGTACATTTGTTTAATGTACTGGAGCTGAACTGAGCTGCTTTCTGATGTTCATAGCAGGCTAGTGCTGTGTTCTGCTCCTTGCCTACCGAAGGAGTAGCCAGCCCACCTGCTGGGCCCAGGGACGGACCTTTGCATGGGACAGCCCTTCCTTGGCTCCTATCCCACCCTCACTCAACTCAAGGAGTTGGACATCTTCTCCATGGATCAGGCAAAGCAAAGTTAAGCTCCTTTCAAAGAGGTACAGCCTTCCATCACACTCACCACAATGGTCTGATTGCAGTACCGGGCACACCCCCTCTTCAGGACGTTCAGTCCCTGTGGATCATGGATGTAGACACATTCTTTTGGGAATGGTGTTAGTTCCTGTAGAAGCAAATCAAGTCAGTGCTGCCTGGTTATATCTGCTGGGTAACCTTCCCCTCTGCTCTTCTTGCTGCAGATAGCAACTGTGTCTGACCCTGAGCTAAGGAAGTTCACAAAGGAGCCAAGGTGAACACGATCCCACTACAAATGATCCCAGAACACGAGGAGCCCAGCATGAAAGGAAGCTTCCTTTCACTGCCCTTTTGTTCTAACAATTGTATGTGTGATAAAGAAGAGAGCACAAGCAAGGGGAAAGGATGGGGAGAGAGGAGAGAGGTGAGAAAGAGAGGGAAGGAAGTGGGGGAGAAATAGAGGATAAGAGGTAACCCTTGGGTAACCCCCAATAGAGGGTTGGGGAAGTGAGGAAAGAGGAGGTGAAAAGCATGGGAAAAGAGTGAGGAAGAGGGGGAGAGGAAGAGAGAATGACAGAGGGAGGGTGAGAACTGGAGGGTGAGAACAGGAAAGAAAGGGAGGGGAGGGAGATGGCTATAGGGGTGGAGGTGAGACAGAGGGACAGGGAATGGAAAGGACTGCAAATAATGTCTGCTTAAATACTCCAGGATTAACACACAGGCATTGGGCCCAGCATGATTCTGCCGCACCTGCCTCAACCTGAGGAAAAAGTGGCTGTAGATTTTGCAGAGCCTGGCCTAGTACCGGATCTGGAGGGTGGTGACCCTGCCTGTCACTGGGGGGCTGGAACTCGGTGATCCTTGAGTGGCAGTGAGATGGCAGTGAATGGCTGTGGTGGACACGGATCCCCTAACAAGCCGTGCTGTTCTCCTCTACCAGCTGATTTTCCTGCATTTGTTTGAAAATTCCTTGAGTTTGCAATTATCTGTCACAGTGTGCTTGTATGTCACCATGCAAAGGAGAAATTACAGAAAAACCCAGAAATAATCACCATTTCTCTGCTGCCAGGTGGGCAAACACTGCTGTTGAGAGCCTCACAATCCACACAAGAGCCCTGTTAAGAAAACAAGAGTGGAAAACTTCATCTTCCCAATGAACCCCTTCCCCATTCCAAGAATGAGATAGAGCTACTATTCCCACTGTATATCCAAAACATCACGTGTGTCAGAAGCATTCTTAGGAGGGAGTTTCCACACTCTGAAACATGGTAAGTTTATTGCTTAAGTCAAATGGCTCTATAGTTACGAGGAGATGTTTGCATCTGACTTCAGGATAGACTCTGTCTCCACCCAGTGAGCCATGAGACACACAGCTATGCAGTAAAACACTTTGGGCATCCACGTGGTAACCTCAAAGTGATATCGATCCTCTGGTCAGTTCAGACAATTCATATTGCTCCAAATCAGACACCTTTTCCCTAGTTAGAGCTGTATTATCTTCCATAGTAGTAGTACATAGTAACTATATCAATCATCAGTTTGGGGAATATGCACCTGAAGTAATGTATACAAAACTCTTTTTGTGAGAATACCATATACCATATATATGCTGCTTGCAGCTTCCGCTGCTGAATGACTGTTCCCCATACACACTAACAGGAGGCCAATGCTGATGGGAATGGGAACAAAGCATTTTCAGCTGAATTAGTAACTCTGGTATGAAGAAGAGAGCGCAAGGCCTTAAAGGTAGGATGAGTGTAAGGAAAGAAAGACTACAAGAAAACAGCTGATTGCCAACAAAGCAGGGTGAAGTGACACTGCCCAGGTGTAATTTACACCTTCTGCTTCTGTTCCTCCATGTGAGTGTGGGGTCTACAGCAATGGCTAAGATGAGAATGGGCCAAGTTGACTTACGGTCACAATTTTGTGTTGTTCTTCATTGCATCTGTGAGGCAAAATGGGAATTATTGAAGGAGGAATGAAGATGCCGTCCACGGTATGAATAATACCATTTGATGCCACAATGTTTCTCATGTTTATGGGGATCTCTGAGTCATCCATCATAATTCTTCCCTGATGTAAAACACAAATAATTTATCTGCATTTTATCCCATTAGACTGTATCAACTACATAACACCAATGCAGGAAAGAGATGGTATGCAACATCAAGTGCAACCACACACAGTCAAGCCATTCAGTAAAGTCACTAGTTGGATAAGAAGGAAAAATAATTCAGTGACCCCATTTAAGTCTATTTGCAAAGCATAGGAGGAAATGGAGATAGGGTGAAAGCTTACTGTTTAGAACCTTATCCAGACTTTTTCTTAGAACAGGAGGTTTGCCTGAGTGGGTTTTGATCCATACTTACATCTGCACTGATGTTGATAGATAGTATCTGGTTAGCCATTGTAACGATGTGTGGCGTCATTATCAGTTTCTCCACAGTCATCTGAAACAAAAACAATGCCACGGAGGGACAGCATCATGAATAAGCAGAGCCATTTTAGTACAGCTTATGGAGTTCTTTCACAATTTCCTCCACCTAAAAATACTTCTGGAAGGGATTTACACTTTACCATTTACATTTAATGAAATATCTCAAACATGCACAAATGCCCAAAGGGAAATCCAGGACTTGGTGTGAATCATTTGCAATACAAAAAATACAGCAGTGGCAGTGGCCTTGGTTTTCATTCCTTGTGTCCAGCATATCAAGTTTCTATTAATAGTGTCTCCTGTTGATACAGGTAATACAGGGCATATTGAATGAACGAGTAAAGCTGAGCCAGAAGCATAGTAGGTAATTCATTCTGATCTGATAAAAAAGCCTATTTCTAAAGGCAAAGGAAATGTAAACTGCAGTTACTGCACAGAAACTTGAACATAAGGGTTTGACAGAAATTCTAAAAACTATGATAATCACTACTTTTGTGCCCAAAATTTATTAAGATAAGTAGTTCAGCTTATTGCCAACGTTGTTGTTCAACACTGCAAGAAAAAACTGTGCTTTGCTGTTTTGCTGAAGTGATGCTTGTTTTCCGTGTTGGAATTAAGAAAATTCTAAGCACTGACATTCCTCCTCAGCAAAAGACTGGCACAATATTGATAAGCAATTACAGTACTGTACTATGATGCTGGAGTATACAAAAAGCCTTTAGAGTAAGTTAATAATTCTAAACATTTATCTTGCCTATTGCATAAGTGAAAAAGTCTTGTTGATGCATATATTAATTTTATTTACCCTGCCACACAGCAACGTGGTGCCAGCACACAGCATTGGCTCACTCACAACAGTTTTCCATCACTAACCACCAATGGGGCTCAAGCAGAAGGGAAAAGGAGCAGTTTCATGATGGAAGTGCACCAGTCTTTCGGTAACTACTTTTATGGTAAATATTTTGCCTCCATTTCAATACTTCAACCTTTGTGCCAAACAACACAGGTGATTACATGCTGGCCCAAAGGGCCCCAATTATCTAGGATTAGTGCTGCCTGCCTTACCGCTGCTGAAGTGTAGATATGATGTTTCACAAGTTCCTGGAGCTTATTTATGCCCTAAGGAAAGAAGAGAGCATAATGATTGGACAGCCCTTCAATGCTCAGGAGTGAGGAGAGGCAATTACATTTTCTTTTAACAAATAACTGACAATGCCAATGTACTACAGCAGCAACTTCACTTGGAAAATAAATTCCTCCGTATTCCCCTATACAAAGAGGGGAAGAAAACCCCAAACCAGACTTAAACAATCTGCCTAAATATCATCACAGGTTCCACCAGCCTTCAGTTGTCTCCTCGCAGAAAGAGAGTCATGGGTTAGCCAGCTGCAGGAAAGACAACTTGCAGCAGTGACCAGATACCTTGCACAAGCTATGCCAGCACAGCCCACTGCAACACACCTAGTTCAAGATGTGTTAGAGGATTACGAGCCCTCACCTCTGTGAAAAGATAAATGAGCCTTCCATCTCTTAATTTATCCACACCATCATTGCTGGGTACAAATACAGTAAAGGGGCCTGGCCCATCCAGTATTGCTGGCAGGCCACAGTTCTGCAAAAACAATAAAAGATTCCATCAGTGGACACAACATGAGTTGGCAAGGGAGATCTATCTGAAAGGGAGAGGAAACTGTAAGCAACCCACCAGGTGTGGAGATTGAAAAGCTGGTATGGACAAGAGACAAGGCTTGTCATTAAGCAGATGTAAATGCCATAAGAACAGGCTGAGCAGTGCAGTCACTGGTGTGAGTGCAGCTATGTGAAAAAGAGCACTGACCTAACACTGACAAGTTCTTTACAAGGAGAGTGGTTAGGCCCTGGAACAGGCTGCCCAGGGAGGTTGTGGATGCCCTGTCCTTGGAGGTGTTCAAGGCCAGGTTGGACGGGGTCCTGGGCAACCTGATCTAAATGTGTATGTTTGGTGGCCCTGCCAGGCAGGGGGGCTGGAACTGTATGATCCTTGAGGTCCCTCCCAGCCCGGGTGATTCTGTGATTCTGTGATTCTGTGAACACTCCCTGTGCTTTAAGTACAGATACTAAACTGGTATCTTTTTGCTGTGGAAGAAGAAAAAGAGAGAAAGCTTATAGTCACAGCTAAATTTGGTTAATTTTGTGTCAATATTGTAAAAATATTAGCTAAATGAAGCCTGGGCAGCAGCTTCAAACATTTATAACCTGAGGACTGTATTCATGTAGACATCTACACCAAACCAACAGGCAGCTTCAGCCCATGCTGACACGGGCAGGCATGCAATGTTTGCTCTTTTACAAGCATGATGGTCAAGAACTAATCATGATTTGAAGACGGGAAGGAGAGGTGGGGAAGAAAGTAGTAAAGACACTTGTATGCTTGCTGCTTGTGCTGATGTTTCCATTATATATGCTTATAAAATACTCAAAATAAGAGGTGAGTCAGACAAAAGCATCCAGAAAGCCAAGTAACTGAGATGCATTTAAATGTTACCCAAAATTCCCACAAAAACAGTAGCAGGCAGTGCACAGCAGCAATGCCACGTCTTCCTGGGGCAGACATAAACATGCTTACCTCCAGTATAGTTTCAAATCGACTGAAGATCTCCGTGGAAGCAAGGATCTCCCCAATGGTTTTCTGTGAGAAGATACAAAGAGAGAGAAAAATGTCCAGGGTTGCAGCAAAGTCTGAGCACAAACTGGAACGCCAGCTGCTACTTAAGGATTACTGTGCTTCAAGTCTACAGAAAGCCTCAGTGGATTTAAAACCATTTTTTTGGCCAGTGGGCCGAGCAAGGACCGAGCCTACAGCAGCTTAGACACAGACTTGTTCTCATGTGCAGCAAACCAGAGTTTCCAGGTTTATCATGCACATGAGCACTCTTTTGTTTTCTGACTCCCAAATGCAGATGAAACTTGCAGTTGTGCAGAACTGGGCTGGTAGACTGAAGATCTTCTCTATCATCTCAAACCGCTTCTGATTTTAGGGCAAGAGTTCATTTTGCCACCTGCAAACAAGCCCCAGTACCAAGAAAATACAATCCATATGCACAGACCTGACACCACATTGGAAATAGAAGCCTTCAGGGAGCACTCTTGCTGTCTTGCCTTCCCTGAGCAAGCTGCTTCTGTCTCAGTGCCATAATGCTGGATGTATTTGGATGGTGCTGGTTTCCACCAATCCCCTGCTCACGCCCTGACCCAAAGCAGCTTCTGGCATACCCTGGTGCCACACACCTCCACACCTCACCGCACGCTCTTCTTGGACTGCAGATGAAGATCACCATTCGTAGGACAAAAAAAATTGTGCCATCTTCTTGAAGGTTTCTTTTTCCAGCCATCACAGTGTGAGCACATACATCAGCAGTGATCTGACAGTCACCGTTGTGCTGAGTACCCAAAACTTCCTAGAGAAATTCCTAAAGCCTGCTCAGCCTGCCCCACGGCCAGAGCAGATGCAAACCCTCCTCTGCAGACACTGAGTCATGCAGACACTGAGCTCAGCTCCACGATCCCTCTGGATTTTAGATCCTTTTTGGAAGACATCCTCGTGCAGGTGGTAAGAATGTGAGCATCTTTAGTTCATCAGCAGTGGGCACTTTTAAGCCCACACACACACCCAAAACTTACGCCACTGACAACCATCCTCAGGGCACTTCAGCTCAGGAACTACTAATGCCTAACACAATGTTCTATCTACTTTTTAAACACAAGATATAACTGTAATGTCACACAATTCAACTATTTTTACAGATTAATGACAGTGGTGCAAACAACCAAATCAAAGAACTTATGTCATTCTATGTGAATTTTTTTTTTGCAACAAGCCAGTAGGCAATAGGGCCTTCTTTCTGCATATAGAAACAGTATGAAAGTGCTCAGACACAGCAATGAAGGAGCTACAGCAAAAACTTTTCCCAGTTAACAGGAAAATGTGCTCAGCAGAAGCAGTGTCTGAACCTGTAACTCCTAAATCCCTGCCCAGTGTCCAAAACACAAGACACTACTTCAAATTGCAATGGTCTGTAGTGATTATTTGTCCTCATTTTACATACTTGTAATGCACAGTTAACATTTCTGAATATAATTTCAAAATGCAGTAAAGCCCATAGAAAGCAAATCTTAATTTCAACTTTATATGAAAAATACTTTTGCAGTATTTATGCCATTACTCTTCTGTAAGGTACAACAGCAAAAGAGCTTATTTGCTATGAAGGGAGTGACCTTACTCATGAAATAAGAACTCTACTTATCCAAGCACTGTGAAAGCATCACTGCAAAGATTGTATCTGGCTTGTGCCATGCTATTAGCTACTTTTAAAGGTATGTTTATCTGGAGTTGAAAACAAATTGAACAGCCTTTTTCTTTTAGAAATACCCCGCTGGTTAAAGGATCTCAACCATGGAAATGGATATTTTTAAAATATTTATTCTACCATACTATAAAACAGAAGAAGTTGAAATGTCTGCATACCTGTGGGTTTCCAATGTTGTCAGCATTACTTTTTTTCCTTAGGGTGTCAACAATATGTATAATACCATTGGCTGCTGGGAGATCTGGCTGCAGAACATTGTACAGCTCCCCTGGCACATCTTGGTATCGAAATGATCTGGTGTGTGCCTGGGAAACATCACAAGGTTATTTTCATGTGTATATTCAAGGGATCACAACAGATCTATATAATCATTGGGTTAGTGAAATGAAGACACAATTGGGTTTACTCTGGAAAAAGTAAACACAAGGGATGCCGTCAGTGCAGAACAAACATATCACCCCTACATGAGTGTGGGTAGTATGTCCATCCCGGAGCATTCTGAAACCTTATCAGAGAAAGAAGACCTAATCTGGGACAGCCATCTCTAGATTCAGGTTTGTGTGAGCATGAATGTTTGCTCCCAGCTGTGGAACATGGCAGGGTGCCTCAATCACCAACCTGCTGCACTGAGCTGCCAAGCACAAAGAGAGGCATGCTGCCTCCTGGGCACCAAAACACAGCATTTGGAAGCAGTCCTGAAACTACAGCTCTGATTGAAGCTTTTATTAGCTCCTAAAGCAACAAGGTGCTCCGTAACAAAGCCCAAACAGTCAGGCTCTCTAAATTGTAAGGTGTGCATCTGGTCCTTCCATACTGCACACAATCATGCACTGAAGGTGGGTGTACAGTGGTGCTGAGAGGTGCACCTTTAAAGTGAGCCACAAGGTATTGGTGCTGCAGCCATAACCCGGGTACAGGCATGCACAGCTTCTCTGTGCTCTTCCTGAACTGCTCCTCCCTGACCTTCACTTCAGTTCACATCTCTGGGAAGTCTGGCTGAAACAAAGGCTTCCTGGATCAAAAGACTCTGAGTAAACAAACAGGAAATAAATGTATAAAGACATTGATAAGTCCTGTTCAGATGCCCCAGCTCCAAATAGCGCTTTGTGCTTTCGGTGCAGGCAGGGCGCATGTATCACAACCCAGACCTCAAGGCCAAGGCCGGATCCTCAGAGAGGAAAAGTCCAGCTCTCTCTTGGCCAGCTGTGGACGAGCATACCGGAAATGTGCAGGATGGAGAGAGAACAGTGGATGCTGGAAAACATGAGTCAGTTGAAAAGGAGAAAAGGAACAAATAGGGTAATTGGAAGAGGAGATACTCAGCATGTAGCTGTGTCTGAGAACATGAGCTCTGAGGAGAAGCATTCAGCCCAAAGGGTGACTGCTGTGGAATACTGTAGTTGGTAACATTGCAGAGAAAAGCTTTCTTCTCCAGCATGCCATAGGCAGACTACAGAAACATCTTTATCAGGTTCAGGAGTCAGGCTCTGCCTAACTGGTTGTTTGCAGAAACATCTGCTTGTTTACCCTTAAAACATCTTGCTTTGGATCCCACAAAGGATCTTGCTGGGAGATAGCAGTGTTACTGTCCGTACAACAAGCTGATAAAAGAGCATCCTCTAGAACAGGAACAACTGGAAACCACTTTGATACAGTTTCTTGCTAAGCAAGAACAACTACAACTTCTCAGCCTTTTCTTCCCACCTGCGTACTTTTTTTTGCCCCAGGACTATCAGGACACATCAGGACAGTCTGTGTCTGACAGCTTGATCCACAGCCAACCAAGCAGATGTGTTCAGATGTGTTCAGATGTGCATCCATCTTAAAACTCAAAAACTACTTTGCTTCTCCAGGCTAAAGAAATGCAAGCAGTTTCACACCAGGCCTGTGTGCACACTTCAAGTGGATGGTAAGAACCAAGGAGCAGAGGAGTGACTATTTTTAACTAGACATAAAGATACAGGATAAGTATTAAAAGAAGAAGACTTTTGCCCTGATAAGTAGATTATAACCTAAGATATCTGTGACATCCCCATCTCTTAAAACTTCATTATTCTCTGTGAGAAGTGAAAATGAAAAACTTGTGTAATCACTTGTTGTGATTACAGGCATGCTGATTAGAGAAAAACAGTTTTCTCATTAAGAAAGCACACTGAGGGAACGATGTACCCAAACTCTGGTCAGTCCTACAGAAAAACAGCAGTCCTGGACTTCAGTTCAGGAGTTCCTTTACCTGTTTACTGAATGTCAGCCGATGTCCTGACAAGGTCCACACAGTCTTGGCTTTAACCATGTCTTCTATCAAATGCAGACCAGGAACAATGTGCATCCTGCACAAATCTGCAGCAGTGGTATCCTTTGGGGAGTAAAGAGCACACAGAGAAGAGAAATTGCATGCTCTTTCAAAAACTTCATTTAATTAAAGAGCCCAACATTACTATAACAAAAAAGCTTTGCACATAATATTGAGACTCCATCTTCATTTTGCATCACTGAAGAAGCACTGTGGCAAACACAGGGAGACTGATTCATCTGGAAGTGATTCATCTGGAATCCCCTGAAAAGAAACCTATAGGACCTGGACAGTTTTAACACTATTCCTGCATGGCCAAGATTACAATACTTGCCTAAGCTCTGCACACACAATCTCTGTTTATGCTGGTCCATGTAGGTGGCCTAATCTGCTGAATTTACCTTTGGTTTCTTTCTTTGTTTTCTGTGTTTTCCATCACTAGTGATTTCTTAAGACAATCGTGTGTCAATACTGACAGGTGGAACTAACCCTTCAGGGACAGGTAGACTAGAAGGGTCTGCCTTGATCTGTTTTCTACGATTACAGGAATTGCCACTACGACCTCAGCACAGGATGGACTTGTGCTAGCAGAAAGCTCTGCTCAACAAGGTATTAAGTGACTGCACAAAAACTACTGCAAATGAACAGAATTTAATTAATGAAATCATAACGTGACCCATAGGATCTACTCGAAGCCCAGAACTCTCTCTTGTCCCTGCTCCCATAGGAGTTCTCTCTAGTCTTGTCGTCTTCGCTTTCCCTATTAGTAAAATGAATTCCTCCTCAGAAGCTGACACTGTACCCATACCTATGGCCATACCAAGGAACTGGCCCCACATCCAGCACCTTGATGCAGACCTCTGAACCATCTGAAAACCCCACACTAAAGCAGTTAAAAGCCACGTAAATGTTTGAGAACGGTCACACAGGGAAGGTTGGAAGTTAAAACAAGCACAACCAGAAGAACTTAAACTTTTTGAAGTTATAGCTCCTGACATTAAAAACAAAAAAAACCCTGTCACTAATGAAGACAGAGATAAGGGTTTTAGAAATAATGCCAGGGACGTGGCATCCTCCGTGAGACTGCAGCTGCACAAGACAACAAGTGGTCCTCCCAAGGGATTGCTTCTCTTAATACTCTGTCATTTGTCATCGGTTTCTACAGGCTGCAGAACTCAGGCAGGAAGAAATCTTAAGATGGCAAACATTTGCTAAAAGCAAGCAAACTTACGTTTAATTCCATTTTATCATTAATTGGAAGAAGGGAAGGTACGAAGACAGTGAAAGGCCCATATTTAGTCAGCAGCACTGAACAATCAGAAACTGTAAAGAGCGACAACACAGCAAAGTTACTCAGAAGTTACTCAACTCCAGCAATAATTATCCTTCATGTTAAGAGCACTATTCAATCCACACATTTTCAGCAGGAGGCATGTAACTAGGACTTGTTTACATGGAACTAGAGGCAGCTTGGTACTGCTACCTTATCACAGCTCAGCACGTGGCTATTCATTTTAAGCACTTGACCACAAGATTGCTGAAGATTAACAGGTGACTGGTCCACATCGAATCACTGCTGAAATTTGCAGACCATTTAACATAATTATGCTTCCATGTGCTTACTAATCTACTCCATGTGTTCTCTGTTTTCCACTTGAAAGAACTCATTTTTGGGTGCCACCAGGATTAACTGAAACTGTGCACTTATTGTGAAGATACTGTGAACGCACAGTTGTCCATCTTCACTCCACTGTCAGGCTCATCAACAGAGATCCTATCAACAAAGGCTGCTTGTTATCAGGTCCTGCTGCGCTGGAGTTAGGAACCCAGAGCTCATAATGCAGCTGCTCATATCACAGATTGGTGTGGAAAATACACTTAACAAGTGTTGGCATCTCTGTTATATAACAGGGAGAAAGTCCCATGATAGTTGAAGGACTGCTGAGCCTTCAGTGCAGACACTGCAGGTGGAGGCCCACTGCTGGTTTGAGGGAAACAAGTTTGACTCACACCCCAGAGCAAGTTTTCCTTCTTTTTTCACCAGGGCTGTCAAGTAACTAACACATCCATAGCATTCCTTGCAGCTACCTCCTCAGTTCACAAGCCAGAACTGGTAATGTGAGTTCGGAGATGCAGTGCATTTCATTTTGCAGGCTGTGAGCATGCACTGCCAAAGTTCTATTATGATGAGAGGCTTTCAGCCACCCTCCCTCCCCGGCTTAATTCCCCAAAGAAATTCAAAAGGCACTTACCAAACATCTTCCTGGCAACATTTAATTTCCTACTGAACATTCCACGAGAATTATGCTTGTTTATTTCACTCATGAGATCTCTGTAGCAGCTTCTCCCATCTCCAATCTCCCCTTCTTTACACACACAGCTAGAGACAAGAAGGAAAGCTAACTAAACTTTATGAAGAAGTTTTCACACCACTTTTGACAAATCTGAGTAGGACAAAAGCAGCATCTGCATTTGAAAGTGTAATTGCCACCTTAATTCAGAGTTTAGTAATGACTGCCTCACCTAAGGGGTGGGAAATAAGATGGGGGCTCTGGATTGCAGATAGCTTTGGCCCTAACCAAAGGTAAAGAAGATGCAATCAACATAAGAACAGTCTGCTTTAGTGTTCAGGGTACAGATAGCCACAGTGTACTTATTGATGCCTTTCTATCCCGTTATTCAGCCAGAGTCAGTCACTACAGCACCTGAAAATGCGTGGTAATTCACAAACCCCACAGAGCTAAGTGAAAATCTTGTGAACAGCTCTGGTGACCCCTGAGCTTCAGTGAGAAATACCGACCCCAGCACACTGGTTAGCTTCAGGTTGCTCTAGAATTAAGGAGGGCCTTAAACACTCTAATGGCTTTTGCAGAAAAGTTTATCTACATGTGAAAACCTCCATCCTGATTCACACACCAGAAGGTCATTGCTCAGAGATTACTTGAGATCGCTGGCCAATAATCAACGTTTTTTCCTGTTTGGGTTTTGTCCAAGCACCAGCTCTGCTCTCTGGTTTGGGGACATCGGACCCCAAAGGGAGGTCTGACATCACTCTGGCCGCTGAGGGCTGAGCGCCAGCTGAAGACAGGGGCTGTGCAGAACACGGAGTTCTGCCCTTTGCTGGCCTGTCTTCCGAGTAGAAAGCCACAGTTTCAGCTCTGCCCTGGAGTGCACACAGTTTCTGGGGAGGCCAAAAAAGTGGTCCTAGGTCTGGCATCATTTCTTATCTACAGGGTATCCATTTCTAAACATTTTGCTTGGGAGTATTAAATGAGATCCGGCATTTCTTCCCTCTCTTCTCTGCCATTCTGCATCTCCACTTTACTTCTTGCTTCTCATTTCAATCTCTGTTTCTTCAAAATGTAGCTAATCTGCACTTGATTTCCATTCTAGCTGCAGAATAAGCTTTAGAAGTAATCCTTAAACTGGCATACCTGGGATTGCCATGGGAATTAATTTCACACTTAGAAGAGAAATCACAAAAATACGTCTGGCAGTCATTGGCAAATGAAGAGCACTCTAATGAAGGAAGCCGTGCGATCATGCCAGGCTTGCAAACACAAGATGCCTAATGGAAGACAAAAAACTGATTACAGAGATTATTTCATCCTACAGACTTTGCCATAAAAAAAGAAAAAAAAGAAGAAAAAAAAAAAAAAGCAATCTGATTGCAACATTGGAGGGGAGGAGGGCAGATCTGGGCTCACACAGTGGTGAGATCACTGGGAGAACTTCCACATGGCCACCCTCCTTGCAGGTTGCTGGCACACCATTATCGCCCTTACCTCTCCTGGGCCTTTGTAAATACAATTCGTTGAGGTTTCTGGGCAGCCTCCATTGTTATCAACACAGGGGTTTATGGGCTGGCAAACCCTCCCATCTCCTTGATATCCTTCTTTGCACGTACACTCATACTTTCTTGGACCAAGAAACTTGCATACAGCAAAGGGGGAGCATGGAGAAGAAGTGCAGGGATCCTGAGCTGAAAATGAAGAGACGAGAGGTGTAAGAATATCTACATTTCTGTTTTCAATATAGAACCTAATGAAGCACAATGGAATGCCGGAAGCTAGTGGGAATGGGGGATAAGGGATTTATGTGATTAAGGTTCTACAGTTTCCCATGAAAATAAAATAGCTCCAGATAGCAGTTTGGGTGTTTTGGTTTTTTTTCTAATTTGAGGAATTTGGATGACACATACTTCATACTACATACAGGAAAACAAATATCAGTGACAGAAAGAAGAAGCCTGGATTTTCTCCTGAATTTTCATTATGTCTGAGGATATCTAAAAGCCGAGTTTGGTCAGCAAGAATTGCAAAAAGCCAGTGAAAAGAGAGCTATTGCTCTTGCAGGGACTCCTAAAAACCAGGCTATTACACTTCTGCAGTAGACACTGTATTCATAGCAGTCTGTTTACCCAGAGATGCTAGAGCAGGGGTGTTTTTTCAGGCAGAGGACCTATTATGTTTCTCACCTACACAAGTGCTGCCGCTTTTTCTGTAGCCCAGCTTGCAGTTACACATCGCAGTCCCATCTTTAACCACACATTCACTGTTGACTTCACACCTCACACCTCTGCATAGGGGGAGCTCTGAAATCACACAGCAAAGAGTTTCCCTTTGAGCAAGCAGGGCACTGCTGGAAGACACAACTTACCTTACAAAATGCACGGAAATGCCATGGGAACATGGCTTCCACAGGCCCAAGCTGGCATGAAAACCAGGGCTAAAGGCAGCGATGGACTTGCAGCTTGGGCAGTGGGGTCCCACAAGGCTTGGAAGGTAGGGGTGATCTACCAAGTTTCCAGAGAAATCCCATCTCCTTTTGGGACACATGCATCCAGGCCCACCTCTAACAGCCCGTCTTCAGCTGGTGGTACGTTTACCTTGGTCACATCTGGGGCCAGTGTAGCCTCCATAGCAAGTGCAGCTTCTGTTCCCAGTGACACCACTGTTGCATTCCCCGTGCACACAGTCACACACTGAAAGGAAAGTCCAAGCAAACCTGGCCTTCAGCTTCAAGGCGAAGGGCTCCAGGCTCACATTTCCTATCTGCCCTGGAAATTGGCACCCTGATGTCCCACCACTTATTTACAGCAAGTATAACTCGTTTCAAAAGTAATACCATGCCAGTGTGGAAGGAGGCAGTGTTAAGATCTACTGTATGTAAGATCCAAGCACTGGGGTCATTCTGTGAGTGCAAGCACTGGGATCACACCTGTATCATCTGTGTGGATACAAAGGAAACAGGAGGTGGAAGGCTGCCCTGATTCAAAATGATGTATGTGAGTAGCAGTATTGTCTGTATTGATTTGTAGGGACAGCAATATGAAGGGAGCTGAGAGACAATTGGAGAAGTGACAGGAATTTGAGAACAGCTGGGAAAGGAGCCTGTGTTGCTCCAGGGCACGTGGGATGTGGGGAAACTGAGACAGTTCTGGTAATGGGAGAGGGAGAGAGGCTTTACAATAGGAAGAATGGACTGATTTGAATGAAACACTGAGAATCGTTTATGTAATAGGACAGCATGAAGACAAAATGTCAGGACATCTGCTATTAAACACTGCCAGCTGGCATCCCCTCCTCCCAGCCAGCACCCTCCCTCAATCAGCTTCCCCTCTGCTTTACTTGCTCTCAGGTGTTTCTGTGGAGGTTTCAGTCTTCCTTACCTGACTGGCAGTCTGGGCCAAAACGGTTTTCATCTCGGCAGTTCTGGCAGGCAAAACCACTGTACTGCTCCTAGAAGGGGGCCATAGTGTGCCACATGTTATTTTTTCTACACCACTGCATTGCTGCAAATGTTGCCGTAGCTCGAAGTTATCTCCCCATTTCTGCTGTCCTCTGGCAGCCAAAGCCCTGCGGTGCTAGAGTGTCACCAGCCCACACAGAGGGGTAAACCCACACCCAGAGGGCCTGCAAAATGCCAGCAGAACTGAGATGGGCTCTGAGGAAACAATCTCTGGATCACAGACAAGAACATATCAACTGGTGTGTGATCGCTCCCTGGAAAACGAATTCACTGATGCTCATGGGACATTAGGCATAGATTTTATAGGGCTAGAGGACTTTAACTGTGTATTTTAATTGATAAAGAAGTCCAAAATCAGTTTTTCTCAAAGTGGGGCTTGAGAGGTAGGGTTTTAGCTAGTCTCTTCACAATGCTGTTAATTAAGGATGCTGTAAAAAGGGGGAAGTTTCAAGACTGTTCAGCCAATAATTTTAGAAACACTGCTTTAGATGATTCACGCAGGCTGCGGTTGTTTGTGCTTCTGTTGTATTAAGGCTAGAACTGTAATGGAAAAAAACAAAACAAAACAAAAAGATCTTTCTTTTTAGCCTTTCTTCCTTATCTGGAGAGGGGGAGGAACTGCCTATCAAGGTGAAGTACATCCTTGGGAAGTGTATCATTCAATTCTGGTAAATGTGTGACTCATCAAGAGGATCTCAGGGCTTCTTGCAGTCACAGGCAGACAGTGATTATTTCAACTGATCAGAGGGTTAAATTCATGCCATTCTTTCTTAATTTCTTCCTAGAGATCTTTCTTAATGCCATAACCTCACCAACAGTGCCCTGGTGCTGGTGCAGACCACAATGGCCCTCCAGTTGAATCACAGACACTGATGCTGGAATAAAAGACTCTGCTAACGACCCTCCAAGCAGAAGGCTGGCCTTCATCAAAGGCTGCAGCACAGACAGCACTCTGCTCCCTCAAATGTGACCAACCCCCTCAGAATAACCCATTTGCTGACCTTGCAGATGCAGGTTCCATTTCGCTGTAGACCATCCAAGCATGTTCCATGACCACTGCAGGGATTTTCAGAGCCTCCTGGACATTCTAGCAGGTAAGAGGACAGATGAGGTTAGATTGAAAAACCTAAACTGCATCCCTGGTTTTACCCCTTCTTCCCCCAGGCTGTGCAAAAGCACAATGGCTCCTTAACCAGCAAAGTCCTATAAGGGCTATTTGCACCTTGGGTTGGACTAACACACATATGGCACAAGAACTCCAGACCAGAGAGACACCAGAAAGAAATACCTTCCTCTTCCTTTGGAAACTTTCTTAAAGAGGAACAAAAACATCCCTTTCCAAAGCATTCTTTTTAAAGAAGAGACAAAAGGAAGTTCCAGCAAAAAGGGTTATGTTACGTGCTAAATGTAAGCGGACGCAATCCACGTGAAGCAAAGAAATTGCTTCCCCATTATCTTTTAAACCTCCTAGACAGATAATGGAGACCACGTGAGTGCTTAGAAAGCAGGAACTGGAACCATGAGAATTAATCAACTCAAGGCATATTTAATCCCTCCCGTTGAAACTCTTTTTGACTTACTGAACAGCTGGAAGTATTACAAACAGATAAAAAACTTACCATAACACTCTGTACCCCAAAATCCTGGGCAGCACTTTTTCTCCTCAATTTCCTTCTTACATATGTGGTAGCACCCTGATAGGGAGAGGGTATTTTCTCCTAACTTGACAGTGTACCTTAAAGAGAACAATCCAAGGTTCGTGATTACCACACAAACACACTTGTTGCAGGGTTTCTAAGCAAGCACACTGCTGTGCACTGAACTCCGAACGGAAGAGAACTCTTCCCTGCCCCGGTACACGCACATGGAATTTCCCCCCTGGTTACATCTTCCCTAGGGATGCCTGTTGACTTGTGCTCCAAAGACTGGCTGTAAGAATTCTGCCAGGGACTGGACGTGAGACAGGTTCTGGGGAAGTCTGAAAGTATCCAGACATAAACTGCAGATGCTGAATGGTTAGATGGCATGGAGACAGAGTAATGCTCTCCAGGGTGACTTTAGATTCTACAGCTAAAATAAATTCGAAAGAATAAAGTTTCCTTGCAAGTTTTGTTGCCTTCTATCTTTCAGTAATGACTCCACATTGGTATGCTGGAAATTTGGATTTAATAGCTGTGTTCTTTAGCTGGGCTCTCTATACCATCTAGGACATCCCCAAGAAGGAGCATTTTCCCCTTCCTCCATTATCTTCATGCAGAAGGTAAGCCCTTGGTGGCCAGTTGTCTCTTGCTCTGCACGTGTGCTGGGCAGAACTGCACTCGGGTCTGTCCAGCAACTCCCCCCCCCCAGCATCCAAACTGATAACATTCAGAAAAGCTGTCTGCCCTCGGGTTATTCTCACACTTTGTTTTATTGTTGGCACAACATCTTTCCCTAAAAGGAACTTGGAAATTGGCTTTGGATTCTGCCTGGCTCCTGTATGTGTCTGTAGTTACTGCATAACAGTTATTTTTAAATGTTTGTACAAAATAGCCAGGCACAGAGAACAGTAGACAATGGAGCTATATATTGCATAACATTCACTACTGAATAGATGTGCAAACAATAATCTATAGCGTTTCATTGTCTAAACATGTATGGATAAATTCAGTTTTCCTTTACCCTTTTCCTACTGGAGTCAAGCTATAGAAATGCTCAACAGAATAAGAGCAAGGAAGACAAGAACAAGATTTTTTTTTTTCCCCTTTTCTTCCCCTCTTCCCTTTCTGTCTCAGTAAAAAAAAATTACCATAGAATCACAGAATGGCCTGGGTTGAAAAGGACTACAATGATCATCTCATTTCAACCCTCCTGCTATGTTCAGGGTCAGTGTATGGGAACTGCTAAGTCATCGTCTGAACCTCTGAAGGCAATTCACCTGTGCGGCTGGAAGGGGTGGAGCATGGCTGCACCTCTCGTACACCCATTTAAGAGCTGACTACCAGTGAGGAAGGATCTCTTTCTGGAGATCTATTCAGCTGGAGTTTTACAGTGAGCCCAGGACAAGGGTAAGCACTCTATCTATTCTTTTTTCGGTGTAATAACCTGCTTAGCCAAACTCTCTTGTACATTTCATTATTATAATATCTGTATATTTATTGACTATACAGTCACCAACCACCAGACCAGGCTGTCCAGGGCCACATCCAGCCTGGCTTTGAATGCCTCCAGGGATGGGGCATCCACAACCTCACTGGGCAACCCATTCCTCTCTGTGAAAAGCTTCCTCCTATTATCTAATCTAAACCTCTCCTTGTTTCAGTTTAACACCATCCCCTCTTGTCCTATCACTATCCACCATCATAAACAGCTGTATCCCCTCCTGTTTATACGCTCCCTTCAAATATTGGAAGGGTATTGAGTGTTTTTTTTCAATCAGTGAGTCCTACTTTGTTTCTTTTCCCCCTCGGGAGGGGGATTTGTGGTACTGGGCTGCTGCCAGGTTCAACTACAGCAGTCTGAAATAGGTTTCTACAGACCTTTACAGAGCAGACAGAACTGTTTTGTTGCTACACCAGGATTAGAAAACTCAGGTTGTTCAGGGCAAGGCAGAGGTAGTGACTGTACAACTTATTTTGGGTACATAGAACCTTAGACCATGAAAAAGTTCCTGGGATTTGCAAGGAGACAAAAGCAACAACAATATGGGCCATAAACCCATTTTGTGCATTGAAATCAAAACTGCTTGTATTGTTAGAGCTCAAAAACCACACACATCACTATTACCCCTTGCACAGCAGGGCTAAACCAACACCATGACTGCTTAGGGAGTGCCTTACCTGCAGCCCCTCACTCCAAGTCCTTCAGTTGCCTTAATCCAGCCTTTGGGACAGAACGTCCTGGACACCACAGCACAAGATGTACATGCTGTGCTTGAGGTAAATGTCATCTTGACGTTGCATTTCATTGATTTTAACTTGGGGAGAAAAAAAAAAGAACAAAAATGAAATTAGCTCAAAACTGGGAGGTTTTCATATTGCCAACTATTTGCATCTTTGTCAGCCCTGCATCATTCTTCTTGCAACCACCACTGGAGAGGGCAGTGAGCAGCGTGATGGTCTGTGATGCTTTGGACCTCATAAAGGCAAGAAGATCAGGGAGGAGACCCGGATGGTAAATATGGCTGGTGATAAATTCACCATAAGTACCTCCACCTGACCAAAACAACTGCTCCTTAGGGGTTCAGGCAGCCTCGCAGGGCTTTTCCATACTCTTGTACCCACCAGCTCTGCTTCTCCAAAAGAAATGCAGCCAGAGCAGAAGAGAAAAATACAGCCCCAGAGAGCAGGTATCATTGCATGCCAGCTTGTCACTGAAGCTCACAGATGACTCTCCTTGAATTCCTGAATTCCAACCTAACCAATTCCAGCTTGAGCCACACAACTGCACAAGAGACATCTTTGCTCACTTTAAAAAGGGAAAATGTTCACCTCTGATGATGGCAGGGAGAAGCTATGAGGCAGGAGTTGGTTGTCCCAAAAGCTCATCAGTTGGAAAAAAAACCACAACCCCCTCAAATGTACCTCTACAGGCACTGTATTTTCTAAAAATAAAAATATTAGATCAGATTCTGGGAGGAGGTCTTGATCTGGGATATTTTTTTAAAGCCAATCCCAAACAACACCGTTAGCCCAGCAGCAACGCTGTTGCCCAGAATACCCTGTTTTGGATTCCCATCAGCAACCTCAGTCCAGCTCTGCTTCCTCTGAACCTGAGTAAGCCCGACTGCATACGTTTGTCTCAGAATGGAGGAGGAAGTCCACAGCTTCCCATTCCCATCTTTATCAGCAGCCCAGGAAGGCCCTCCCATACAATAACCAGCAGACCCTGTCAGGAAAACCTCCTGAGAGATAATCCTGGAGTCCCAGCTCTGCAGTCATCTCTGAGAACAGTTTTCTGACTGACACATGTTCCCTCTGCCTGGAGCTGCTGACCTTTTCCTTCCTTCCTGGAGTTACCTGCAGCCATCCGTGCAAAGATGCTCCCAACAAACCAGCCAACTCTTGTGCCTGTGATGGTCCCTCATGTGGATATCATTTCTAGTTGTGCATCTGGGACGCTCCTTGCTGAACTTTAACATCCACTTCCTTCAGAAGGACTCCCTTCCCGGCATTATAAATAGCTTGAAAACAATCAGAGATCCTCCAGATACATCTCCCCATGCCCTGTGACCCAAAGCTTCACTAACTCTACCCAGCAGGATTCAGTTTAGAGTTCAGCTTTGCCATTCCTTACGTTTCTACCCTACAGGCATACAGTGTAGCCTGAAATCTCACCTCTTTTATGGAGCAAAACTCGGACAGTCACTGCAGATGGATAAACAGGGAGCTAATTCTACTCTACCTCAAAAGACCAGTGGTGCCATTGATGGGGCAGGAAAGACACAGCTCAAAATAGTGGATTTAAGCACAAAGTAGGGTTCCAGATTAAAGCTCGGCTTTAGAGAGGAGCCAGATGAACTCAGACACCCAGATCTGACAGAATTGTGCATCTGGTCCCTTCAAATCCCAGCCTCAGCCTTCACTCAGGCAATGCCTCAGGAAAAGTAGAAGGGAGATGTTCAAGGAAGAAACACAGATGGATGCCTTACCACCTAGGTGATGCTCTTTCACTGTCAGAACTTCCCCACAAACCCTTATCAGGTGTCTGAGCCTCCCCAGCTGCATTATAAAATTCACACAAAGAGTAGAGCACAAGGCATTACATTAAAACCCTCCAATCTTCTCTTTTATCTTTACTTCCAGGTATCAGGAGCTGGCTGTCAGACACACCTGGGCCACTAAACGTGTTCTCTGCCACACATTCAATTTTTCTTCTGTCCACCATTGGCACCCCATTCCTGAACAGAGAAGGATGCTGTGAGAGCAGCACCTACTTACCCAATGACACCTGTAAGTATTTGCAGTTCATTTCGGAATAAAACAAAGGCCTCTAAGGCAGGACGTTGCCACGGAATCCCCCCCACCCTAAATTCCTAGGACAATCAGTGAAGCTTAGGGCAGCTTTCCAGTAAGACCTTCCCCTTTTTGGAAGGAAATATGCCCATGTCAGCAGCAACCAGCGGGAGGAAAGAGGAAGAAAATAGTGGTGTGGAAGATGAAAAAAAGAAAATAACATGTCCCATCTTATTTGAGTGGCAGAACTGATGAAGTAGTCATTTTCTGGGGTGTTCGCTTCGTTTGGAAAGCAGAAGAAAGAGTCGAGGGACATAAAAGCGGTGGTTTGGATGCTCAGGCTTCGGAGAGGATGAGAGGCTGCAGCTGGAGTCACAGGGCACTCCTGTGGCACAGCCTTGTGGAAAACAGCCGTGCTGCTCCTCTGGCCTTATCTGTGACCACTCCTCCTACCGTTGAAAACAGTGGGGATGAAGCAGCAGGAGGGAACGTCTGCCTCTGTGTCGCAGCACGGCTGCCCACAGCACTGAGGGCCCATGAGGTCCCCGGCGGCTGTGCCAGGGGAAGAAAGGGGTGAGGTGAGAACAGGCACTGCTCCCATCAGATGATGTGAGCCTGAACTGCGCCACGCTCTGGGTGCAAAGCAAGCCAACAGGAAGGCTGGTGTCCTCAATCAGCTCCAAAAATAAAGGAGGCTTTTAGAGCTGCACCCAAAAGAAGCTCAGGGCCCTGGAGCCCCTGCCCACACTGAGCAATGTCCTGCCAGGGCAGGATGGTTCTTTCTCACTGCACTCACTCACATGTATGTGCAGGGGCAGTCATGGTCCTCTGTGCTTCACTGAGACCCTTCTGAGCTTCTGGATGCTGCAGTGCTTCCTACACTTCTCTCTTTTACTTTCTAGGTGCTCATGTTTATTTTATTCAATTTCAAGAGAATAAGCTGGGGACTTTTTTAAGGGCTGTTTTTATTTCCTTCGTTTTCTTATCACTTATCGCTTCCTCTCAAATTGTAACACAAATCCTTCTGCAGGACAAAACTCCAAGGAAGAAAGAAAAACATATTTGGACTTCAGTGTTCAGCTCCAACAATCCTGGGAGCCAGTTCTGGAAACAGTCATTATCTAATGAATCACCAAGTTTCCAGTGCGTTTGCCCTTTACAAAACAAAGCTTCAGACATTTGCTTGAGTCACTACAATCATATAAAAAGTTCTCAGGTGCACTTTAGCTGAGCAGACCAGCAGCTCCTGGACATACCAATACTTCACATTTGCCCAAGAAAAATGCTTCTCAGCATGAGGATAAACAGCTCAGAGACACTTAAGACAAAGAGCCTTCCTCTCCTTCCCCTGCTGCTTCTATTCTTCCTCCAGTATCACATGGGACCGAACTCTCAGCAGAGAAACTCTCCTGGTTCTCACATCTGCTGTACCTTCTGCGGCTCATACCAAAGCCCAAATCAAGCTAACAGATCTGAGCTATCAAATCAGAGCTCTGAGATAACATCACTGCAAACCAGCTGCCACAAAGCCTCTCTTTTCTCTCTCAATGGCCCCTGCAAAGCTCCTGCAAGACAGCAGAGGCTTCTGGTGGCACCTTAGCACTTCTCTAACAGTCACATTCTGTGGCTGTCCTAAGTGACCTGAGAAGACTTCATTAGACCCTTGTTTCCTAGCTTCCCATTATAGCTTTTCAGGAGTTTCTCCTCTCCCTCCAGAAGAAGGAAGCTTTTGGGAAAAGAGATCTGAAAGGGAGTAAATAATCTGTTCAAGAGGTGATGATAAATATTTCACCTCTCTCTGAGTGGTCACTTATTACCTACATTTTAACTGCTTCACATCCAGCCAGACACCTCAGGGATTATAGAAATCAATGTTTCAAAGTGAAGAGACCAGAATTTCTGCTGGCAGCAGCTGAAGGAGCACTGCCTCTGCACGCACTGCTGCACTGGAGCCGGCTTGTCTGGAGATCATGCTGTCAGACCTACAGTGAACACCACTAAGAGACACTTTTTCAAACCAGACTTGTGCTCAAGTCACCATAAATATCCTGGAAGTCTGAAAAGTTCACAAGGTTCTTACTTTATTTAAAAGCTTATTAGCCATGTTTGGCCCTTGAAATAGCCTATGAAAGTGCCATATACATAAACAGAAGCTTCTACCTAAATTTCTCACACTAAAGCATCTTTCCAGCACTCTGTCCTTTCCTAAGTCAGATCTTCCAGACTCAGAATCATCTTAGCTCATCTGCCCACTCCCCTCAAAACCATCTGTCATTCAATACAAGGTAACCCTCCCACAGTTCAGATGCCCAGGGAAGAGGATTTCCAAATGCCTCACACAGCTTCAGTCTTTGTAGGCCAGTCCATTCCTTTGACAGCAGAAAAAAGACAGGGGCTAGGGCAGCAGGTGACACAAATACACATCAAAGTGAATTCTAGCTGACAGAAAGGGGGATGACACTCTGGGGAACCAAGATCATAGACACACACAGGCATCCTACGCTCCTAGCACTACAAGTGCTAAACACAAGAGTGGAAATAGAGGAATTGAAGGAAATCTTCCCACTGAAAGTATGTGGTATTTTTCCTTGGGGAACTGCAAGGAAATGTACATGAAACAAACGTATTCTCCCTGCTGCACATCAACAGTTCAATGAGATTTTTGGAAGCGTTTTAGAAAACTCTCCGGGGACACATAAGGACCTGTGCTGAGAGATGCCCGAGGTACAGAAAATAGCAGAAGACAAAGATCCCCAGTGATATTCTACCGTTGCATTCAGTGCTGATCATAAACACAAACTGAATCTGATAAAAAATTCAAGCAATTTGCTTCTGACTTAATGTTGGCTCTGACCTTCAGGTGACCCACAGAATGGCCTGGGATGAACAGGACCACAAAGATCATCTCGTTCCAACCCCCTGCTATGTGCAGGTTGCCAGCCACCAGCCCAGGCTGCCCAGAGCCACATCCAGCCTGGCCTTGGATGCCTGCAGGGATGGGGCATCCACAGCCTCCTTGGGCAACCTGTGCCAGTGCCTCACCACCCTCTGGGTGAAAAACTTCCTCCTAATATCCAACCTAAACCTCCCCTGTCTCAGTTTATAACCATTCCCCCTTGTCCTATCACTATCCACCCCCATAAACAGTTGTTCCTTTCACGTCCACCCATGAGCAAAGAATGTATTTTACAGGCTGAAAGTTCCATTCTGCATGCTATTCTGCACCTAGCAAAATGCACATGAAAAACAGAGGTTGGAGAGGACTGTTCCATAGCACACGAACGTACATATGTGAAGGGCTGTTTGAGGAACACTTAAACAAAGCTGGCAGACTTACCTTCTGAGTCTCGCAGTCGGCTGTGGGAATGAAGCACGCTGCTAAGAAGAAAAACAGCCACCCAGGAGGATGCATTTTCGTTCTTTTACAGGCAGGACCCTTTTCACAAAGGGCTGATGATGGAGGCTGCAGTTTCTGTAAGATAAGACCTCCTACTGGGAATCAGATCCAAGACAAAGCACAGGTTAGAAGTGAACAGTGTGAGAACATTTTCTCGTGGTGCTCCTCGGCTGCAAAGCCTTTGTACGTGGAATGACTCCTTCTGCTGTTACCCCCCAATCAGTGTCGCCTTTTTCTTTCTTTCTATTCTTCTTTCTTTTAATACACAAGCAGAGCTCCTCACTGAAAGGTTTACTCAAAACAGGAACGACGACGGATTTCCTCTTACATATCAGTTCAAAACAGAAGGAAGGAAATCCTTAGTTTTCAACTAATTGGAATGAAAAGAGGTTAACTGTGTGCTTAACTGAAGGCAGATCCAAAGGGCAAATTTAGATACTCTGAATTCATGAAGGTATAGCAATTTCATTTTACCAGTGACATTAATATGTCCAGAACCTCTCCAACAGAAGTACACCCAGTGATTACCTATCCCAGTGTGTGCATGAACAAAGCAATGCAAGCATGAGATGCACTTCAGAGCAGTAATACGGGCACATGCCACCAATCAGTGAAACATTTGGGCAGCGTGTGATATTTATTTAAAGTATTTCAGTTACTCATCAAGACCAACATCCCATTTTGTAGATGCTATGGCAGCAATAGCAAAAGATATGAATCCCCAAAGTCTCTGCTGACATTCTGATGAACTCAGGAGCTCCCCATAACACTCAGAAGATGAAAATTAAAAAAATACACGCTACATGAAGTGCTGCCGGGAATGGAATTTCTTCTTTTGAATATTACAAACAGTCACGGATTGATAACTGATTTTACGTGGCCTTTGTTTCCCACTGTACAGAAGAGCCTAAGGATTCCTTCTCCAAGTAGCAAATCCCCCTGAGCAATTAAGTATCCTTTGGTTTTGAGCCATGAATAGTACAGGAAAGTGCATAATGATACCAGGATGGGAAGCAACACTTGCGTTTAGATTGAGAACATTTGTATTTTCTCGTTCCCTGCACAAACGCACAGACATGCATGATAGAACAGAAAGGAGGTAAGAGCTGCTGTACTTACTAGTGCTGTTAATTGGGCTTTACCTCTTCCCCCATCCTACAGAGCAGCCAACATGACAAGGAGCAAGCAGGTTCTATAGCCCAGCTAGCAGGAAGTACATGAGGCAGATGTACCAGCCCACGGCCCAGCCTGACAGCTCAGCCCACCCATCCTGTGAGAGGACAGCCCCACAAACCACTGCTCTGGGGAAGGCCAGGAGCCCAGAAACTGTCCTGTACCCCGTGGAGCAGAGAAATGAGGAGAAGGCAACGCAATGCATACCAGTTCTGCTGGGATCAGAATCGCAAAGGGACATTTCGTAGAGTCATAGAATCACTGAGGTTGGAAAAGGCCTGTAAGATCAGCCAGTCCAACTGTCAGTTGAGATATTCTTGCAGAGGGGGAGCTCTAGGATGGAAGCTGCACAGCGCTGTGTGGATTTGGAAGCATGGCACCAGGCTGGCCATGTGCACTGAGCAATGAGACTGCTCCTCCACTCCATGCTACCTGTTAGCACGTCAGCTACAACAGGCAGCCTGCAGGGAACTCGCTGCTCGGCGGTGGTGCTCAGAGAGCTGTCTGTGACACAGGGGGTACGTTGAAAGTACTGGGCACCCACAGACAGACAAGCTTTCATGGTGAAGATGGCTTATCCCGAAGCACATGAGCACACTCTTCCTTTTTACTGAACCTCCGGCCTGATTTCTAAATGTGTGTTTTCCAAAGAAAAATGCTTCAGCGGTAAAAAGACACTCAAAGACTGTTTCTAAGGCTTATCGTCCTGCCTATCATCCCTGTATCTGGCCCAGTGCACAGAAAGAAGAAAAGGAAAGGAAAGCTTGGTGGAATCAAATAGGATACACAGTAATGAAAAGGCTCCCAGTCTCCTTACCTGATCATCATTCATATTAAAGGCGTGTGATACAACAGCAATATACAGTCCGCAACTGGGAACTCTTGAGTGGTGCCATTTCACAGCAGAAGGGCATAAAGCGTAAAATCCAAAGGTCAGCTATCACCAGATACTTTTCTGACCAAGTGGCAAAGGCAGCATGTTGCAGCCATTGGGTTCAACTGCTCAGATCACAACTGCTAGATCTGCAACACCAAAAGCTGTGCCAATATTGCACCTGCACAACCCTGGGAATTAGTGTCAGGAGAACCCAACTCTGAAAGAGTGGATGACCAAAAGCCATTACCAATCATAGAATCTTAGAATGATTGAATGAATGCTCAGTTCGCAGCGGAACGATGCGGTGTGCTCACAGAGGCAGTCCAGTTGCCAACACTGCCAGAGATGACACTGTGACAGGAAGGGGAAACAGCTGGGAGGAAGAAATACATATTAGTGCTGCATTTACTCTGAACCTTTTCTCTTCTGGCAAATACAGATCAGGAAAACACTAGATGCTAAGAAGAATTAATGTGAAAGGTATCCTGAGATGTGATAGAAGATAATGCTTCTAAACCATGCAGGATGTTCAGGGGAAGTATCCAGCACTGCATTAAGAACATCACTGACAAACAAACGGGACGCGAGGAAGTGGCCACAAGTTGTGCCAGAGGAGGTTTAGGTTAGACATAAGGAAGAACTTTTTCTCTCAGACAGTGGTCAGGCACTGGGATGGCTGCCCAGGGAGGTGGTGGAGTTGCCATCCCTGGCAGCGTTCAAGAGGAATCTGGCAGAGGACCTACGAGGTATGGTTTAGTAGCTTCTGGTAGCAGTGGTAATGGGAGGATGGTTGGACTGGATGATCTTGCAGGTCGTTTCCAACCTTGTGATTCTATGATTCTGTGACTAGCAATTAAAGGAACTTGTGAAATGGGGCAAATGTAAAAAAGTCTGTGTTCCAAAGCACCTTGTCTCTGTGACCTGACATTTCTTCCATGAACACCTTAACATTCAGAACTGAACCATGAAAACTTCTCAGTCTGTTCACAGAGAGAAAAAATAAATTAAAAATCCCGTGCTTGTGTGAAGGAAAGGATTCACACACAAACCCCTCCAGCCCTGCGGGGCTGTGCTTTTAAAATGCTGTGTCACCAGCCCTCTCCATGCAGTGTGCTGGCCTGGCTAGCTTGGGCAATTTCCTGCGATTGAAATCTTCTGTTTGAGCAATCTTTCCTGAAATGAGAGAACCCAGAGAAATGATTTGCCACCCAGCTGCCATACCACATTGCTTCTCTGTGAGATGGCCCTTTGGTTATCTCCAAGTGAAATCTTGTTCCAGTCTTCTGGGAAAGCTAGGAAACGTCTCTCTTCTGAATCAGAAGTGCGTCAGGAGGCTGTGGGCCCTACGAGGCACCGGTAGGGCACTGAGCAGGCCAAGCCACAAGTGCTCTGTGTAAGAACAGGGCCGGCTGTGCTGTACTCACTGGACACCCCACTGCTGCTGCATACAGTCCTGATGTTTTATTTTTTTTCTCTGTTGGCAAATTGAACGGAACAGGAATTGTGAAGATGCTGCTGGCCTTGTCCTGCCTGTCACTACTGACTCCAGGTTCCTTTCTGCATGCTCCTGCTGTGGAGGAGTGCTGTGTTGTTCCATCTCTTGGTTTTACTTTTTTGCCTTTTCCATCTGGTAAGCAGTGCTCTGGGATTCTCCTGGGATTTAGCTTCTCATTTCCCCGCACGTATTTGAATATGAGTTAGATGCCATGATTCAGGATCTCAGGGAGCTAAATTGGGTTGTGAAGACTGGGAGAATGTGGAGCTCATGACATTAACAAGGTTCTGAGGAAAGCCTGAGGCCAGCTGCAACAAAAGCCCTCTTCAGATGCTCCAAGCTGTACTGCTAGCTGGTAAACTAGGCACAAAGAGCTCATGAGTTCAGAGCTTAAATCTCTGACATAAGCAGGTGTCATCTGAATCTCAGCACCTTCTTGCTGCGATGAGTTTCATATCCCTTTTTCCACATCCATTTTTAGATCACAGGGTTAGCAAATGTCCCTTCATTATCAGGTAGGCAGCAGGAAACAGAAGCTGGAAGTTTACCTGCTCTAAACTACAACTGTGTGCTTTTCCTTGTGGAGCTGCTTCTCCTGAGACCAGCTGTCTGAAGACAAACACCATAGGAGTAAGCATCTCCATCAGACGCTGCATGCAAGAAGTGGCATTTTGTATTATCATTTGTTGGTTGTTTTTTTTTTCTAAAGTTCCTTATTAAAGCTGTCAAGAAAAAGAAAAGAAATTAAAAAGCTTGACATATCACTGTTCAGTACATCTACAGCCACCAGAGTGGTGCTGGGAACAGAGTCTGGGATGAACATGGTGCAGGCAGGATAGGAGCATCTCATTCAATTTCCTTCTTTGTGAGATCCATTTACAACTTTCCAATTGCAGTAGAAGGGAAGTTGTACAACGTTTGGGCAGATCCTCAGCAGATGAGACAGAGCACAGCTGCATGGGTCTCCCTGGGCTGGCACACACTACACCAGTTGGAAAGTCTCAGTTGGCTTGACATTTTCTGGAAAAGTTGGTGCCTTCGTATGCTAAATCCACTCCTAAATCAGTATCTGAAAGTTGAACAGGGCTTGAAAGTGCAACATATATGAATATAAAGGCTTACCAAAGAGAAACCAGCATGCAGGGCTTCACCACGCTCCTGCAGAAACAGAGGAGTAATCAGAATAGATCCGCGTGACCAAAAGTGCTTACAAAGCTACTGACTTCGCAGAACTTTCTGTGCAAGCTAACTGCGGTCAGCTGGGAAACCTTCACAAATGGGAACAATCAGATCATTTATTAAGTCCAGACGGACAGATTTTAAGTTTCATATTTCTGTGAACTTAGTCACAACCGTGTTCCTGATGGTAACACTGGAAAAACTGACTGCCCAAACTATAGAGCAAGCAGGAACTCTCCTTTGTTATTCCACTATAGACAGACAAGCGTGTTAAAGCAGACATAATATAAATTACTGGCAAATTTGCAAGCCCTGTCTTACCTGAGGATGATATCCCTGGTTTCACTGTTTGCCTTATTCATCTCATTTTAGCAGTACATACGCTCGTGAACAACTGTTTACAAGGACGAAACACAGGAAGAGTAAAATATCATGGAACAGATCCTCTTAGAAGCTATGTTAAGACACATACGAGATAAACAGGTGATTCAAGACAGCCCAACATGGTTTCACCAAGGGCAGATCGTGCCTGATCAATCTGGTGGCATTCTTTGATGGAGTGAAGGCTTTGGTGAATGGGGAAAGGGTGGTGGAGGTCATCTATCTGGACTTGTGCAAGACCTTTGACACGGCCCCTCACCACATCCTTCTCTCTAAATTGGAGAGGTGTGGATTTGAAGGATGGACTGTTTGATGGATTAGGAATTGGCTGGCAGGACGCACCCAAAGGGTTGTGATCAATGGTTCTGTGTCAGGGTGGAGGCTGGTGTCCCTCAGGGGTCAGTCTTGGGACCGGTTGCTCTTCAACATCTTCATCAATGACAGATGATGGCATCAAGTGCACCCTCAGCAAGTCTGCAGATGACACCAAGCTGAGGGGTGCAGTCAATGCATTGGAAGGAAGGGAAGCCTTCCAGAGGGACCTGGACAGGAGAAGTGGGCCCATGAAAACCTAATGAGGTTCAGTAAGGCCAAGTGCAGGGTGCTGCACTTGGGTTGGGGCAATCCTAGGTGTTCATACAAAGTGGGGGAAGATGCTCTCTTCTGGAGAGCAGCCCTGTGAAGGACTTGGGGGTCCTGGTGGACGAGAAGCTGAACATGAGCCAGCAGTGTGCACTTGCAGCCCAGAAGGCCAACTGTGTTCTGGGCAGCATGAAAAAAGGGGTGGCCAGCAGGGAGAGGGAGGCGATTGTCCCCCTCTGCTGTGCTCTTGTGAGGCCCCATCTGCAGTGCTGCGTCCAGGCCTGGGGCCCGCAGCACAGGAAGGACGTGGAGCTCTTGGAGCGGGTCCAGAGGAGGGCACTGAGATGATCGGAGGGCTGGAGCAGCTCTGCTCTGAGGAAAGGGTGAGGGAACTGGGCTTGTTTGGCTTGGAGAGGAGAAGGCTGCGGGGAGACCTCAGTGTGGCCTTCCAGCACTCGAAGGGAGTGTGCAAACAGGAGGGGGAACGGCTGTTTGTGAGGGTGGGTGGTGATAGGACAAGGGGGAATGGTTCTAAACTGAGACGGGGGGGGTTAAGTTAGATATTAGGAGGAAGTTTTCACAGACAGGATAGTGTCACACTGGAACAGGTTGCCCAAGGAGGCTGTGGATGCCCCATCCCTGCAGGCATCCAAGGCCAGGCTGGATGTGGCTCTGGGCAGCCTGGGCTGGTGGTTGGTGACCCTGCACACAGCAGGGGGCTGGAACGAGATGATCTTTGTGGTCCTGTTCAACCCAGGCCATTCTGTGATTCTGTGATTCTGCAGCACACACGCCCTCACATGGGGGTCCCCGGCCTCAGCTGTAGGGCCCAACTGCTGAGCTTTGGCTCTACAGCATCGCTCTTTCTTTCAGCCCGCATGCTCAGCCGAAGGGCGAATTGCATTCTTTTCAAGCCCCCCCAAAAGGCCGGCTCTCTGGGGCCACATCTCTGCTCTCGGTGTTCTGGCCTGAGGGCGCACGGCCATCGGAGCGAGTAGCGAGATCCGTGGTTGCAGCCCATAACGCTGCCTGCCTTTGGAAAGCTCTGAAGCCTACGAGCCGTCCAAATCCAGCTCCGGGTCTCACGTGAGGCTTCGGGCTCTGGAAAGAGTCTTTGAGCCCTGAAACTCAGGTTTGGGGCTGAAAAGGATGTTTCCTGCCTGAAATGAGGCTCTGAGCCCTGAAAGGAAAAAACAGAAAAAGGGGTACAGGGGAACTTTGCACTCTGAGATGAGGCTCTGTGCCTCCATGCTGTGGAAAGGAACCTTTATTCCAGGGACTCAAGCCCCCAGCATGGGGGCCAAAAACCTCATGTCATTGTACAGAGCCTCCTCCTGCAGCACAAACGTCCAATTTAAAGACTCCAAGCATCTTCCTGAGGATAAAAGGGCTCCAAAGCTTCCCGTCACAGTCCTCATGGCCAAGCGAATCCAAGAAAGGCGCATGGGATGTCCCAGCTTTGTTGTGATGGCCGCTGGGGCCTGGAGGCAGCCCGTGCGGCTTGTGCACGGCTGCTCCTGCGGCATCACTGGGGCCGGCTGTGGGGAATCGCGTTCTGACGTTGTATCCAGGAGTGGCTGTGCAGGTGGGCAGGATGTGGCTGCCTTGAGTCGTTGCTGTCTCCGTGTGCCATGATGTTGCTTGAGGCCGTGGATGATGTCTGGTTGGCAGAAGTCAGGGTACTGCTCTCAGCACTTCCTGAGGCTGCATGGCTTGTTTGGGTATGGCAGGATGCCGTAGTTTATGGATACCAAGCTGTGCACTGATGGTGGAACATTTATGGGAAGCTGCAGAAGGAGAAATTTTGGAATGGAACCCAGAATGGCTGATGGCCTTTATTCATCTGATAGCAGCCCTGACATCTGGCCCTGCTCCAGGAGGGCTGTCCGGTCTTGAAAAGACTTTTGAAATGCATGAAAGATGGCACATTGCACTGGGAGTGTTATAGAACACATTGGATCCTGGACGAGACTTGTGGGCTGTTTCTCTGGGCAGTTGGACTAAGTAAAGGGTGGCCATCCTGTTTATGAGCAGTGGCAGCACTGGCATTGCTCGCACAGGAGGTGTGATACCTGACTTTGGGACAGAGATGAGTGGTTCACGCGCTCAATGGGCTGTATCACCCACAGTCTGGAAGCATCCCCAGAGCAGCAGCAGCCCTCAGACCTGTGGCACTGCCCAAAGCCTGGGTCCTGGCCCACCCCACAGCTGGCAGCAGCCGTGGGTCTGCCTGCATTTATCAAATGCAGCAACATCCCCAAGATGACAGAAACACCCCCAGAACGGGGCAGCCGCTGCCAGCCTGGCCTCTGCCACGTTGTGTGTTGGGAATGTTGTGCCCCGCTGGAGTTGGGGCCAGAACCCAGCTCAGGCTGAACCTGGCCCTGGGGAGGAAGGAATGGGTTGGGTGCTGGGAGGAAAAGATCCTTGTGGTTCCAGCTCCTAAAGCCACCCACATTGGGAAACACAGAGAAGAATGAAGCCAACAATGGCATGATGGAACTCTCAGTTTTATTGATGGACTGTGATGACTATAGAGCAATTGGAGCTTGTATAAGGCTGGCTCCTACAGCATCAGTGGGCCCGGCGGTTGGTATTCCGGGCCCGACGTGGTACCCGGGAGCGGCTCCGCCCCCGCGCTGGCCCTCGCCGCCTGGACCGGCTCCTGCGGCGTCCTCCGGGCTGGCTGTCGGTGTCCGCAGCCCGACGGAGAGGGGAGCGGCTCCGAGTCCGGGCCCGCCTTGCCTGCCTGGAGAGCAGCTCAGGCACCTGCGAACTGTGATCTGGTCCCGGCGGTGCCTGGTTGGTGGTGCCGGAGCTGCTGCTCTCCTGTCCTATGGGGCCTTGGGATGGCCCCAGCCGCTGCTGGCTGGTGGTGCTGGGGCCAGCGCTGTCCAGTGCTGGTGCTGGAAGCTGTAAGGGGAGACTGGAAGGTGAGTGGGACTGATCTCCAGCCCCGGGGTGGGACAGGGTCCCATTCCTCATGGGCGAAAGGGACTTGAGCAAGGCCTCGCATGGCCCCAGCCCTGCAGCACGTGTCTTTTTACCTCTTACTGGTGCCCTCTCCAGCACAGGTGTTGCACTCCCAGCTGGTTGTGCTTGGATTCAAGTTGGTGCAGAGTCGATGTGTGCCTTGTGCAGCACAGGACCTGCAGAGGAGCAGCTGCCAGGGCCTGGGGAAACAAATGGGTTGTGGCCGTGAGGAGAAAGTGACCTGAGGCAGGGAGTGCCCGGCACAGATCTGGTGCTCAGTCTGTGCTCCTCCAGGCTGTGGTGAGGCTGCGATCCCACACAGAGCCCCAGAGGGTTGCAGAGGTAACTCACCCATCTCCCTCTGCCCGATCCCTGCCGTGTGGGTAATGGCAGTCGCTGGCATTGCAGTGCTGATGCCTAACTCCCCGGGATGCGTAGGGACGGTTGGTTTCCCACTTTGGTTTTCTGCCAGAGAAGGGAGGGAATGTGATGAGCTCCCAGTGCCTCTAGATTAAGACTGGCCAAAGCCATCCCTGCAGCAAAGGGCCAGGCCTGTTGGGGCAGTCCTTGGGCAGGCACAGCTCTTGTGCCCTCATGTCTCGAGAGCTGGCTGAAGGCCACCAACCTGGCTGGGATGTGGATCCCCATATTGATCATTTCTTGAATTAACCTGTCTCTGTCTCAGAAGAGGGCATTGGAAGGAGCAAAGCCCAGCACGCTTGGCCATTCCCTGCAGCAGAAACACAAGCAGTGTGAGCGTGAGCCAGGCCCGGTGCTGCTGAGCGCCTGCCTGCCTGCTGGGTGAGGGGAGAGCTCCGACCTGGATGCAGGCCCGGTGAAACCAGGCTGAGCACACCATGGTGGAGTGCGACCTGCTGACTCCCATGGGCTCTATGCAGATAATGCAGGTCCTGTCCTGCAGTGGGGCTGTCTCCACTGGCTGGTGTGGGAGGTGCTCCCAGCAGAAGGACCTGGGGGAAGATGGGAGAGATGGGCAAGGTGAGAAGTGCTGTGAGGAGGGCCAAGGAACAGGAAGGAGCACCAGACCTTGGCTCTGTCTCTGTCAGGCTGCTGGTACTGACAGCAGGGGTTGGAGGCTCACAGACAATGCTTGGCAGCCCTCACCTGTATTGGTCAAAGTACTGGGTCACACATTGACCCTCCAAGGCACAGGGGAAATGGAAGCTGCGGTCACATCCCATCTCTGTGCAGGTGATGCTGGCCCCCTTCTTGCCACAAACGAAGCAGAGCTGGAAAGAGCAGAGCATTTCCCATCAGCAGCAGGCTCAGGGCCTATGCAGCGGGACCCGCAAGCTCTGTGCAGGGCACAGGATGGGGGCAGGGCTGGGTGGCACTCTGCAGAGCTGCCTGGTGGACAGGGCACCAGACTTCAAGAGCAGAAACTTCTGTTGGAGCTGGTTGGAAGGGCTGGGATTGCTTTCTTTGGACCAGGCAAAGCTCGCCATGCCTCCCCTGGCACCAGGCTGCCTGTTCCGGTCCGTCTGCTCTGCCTGCCTCATTGTGCATATGAGGTGTTCAACATAGAAAAGTCCTTTATTTTGACTGCCTATTCCATGTTGACAAAGACCATTGGCAAATCCCTGTACAGGAAGAAAGAGCATGATCTTGTTGATGCAGGAAGTAGGGAAGCACTGGTTGGAGGAAGGTGGCAGGAGCCACGAGGGAACTCACCACGCAAAATGCATGGAAACACGTTGCATACATCTCATATTTCTTGCCGAAGATGGATTTCTGGTTATCCACTCAGCCACAGAGCACGCATGCTGGAGAGGAGAGAGGAACAGCGGTGAGCGCCTTGTGGGGCCAGGTGCCCCCGGGGGCTGTCCCAGGGGCTGCTGTGTGCCGGCTGTGCCAGCTGAGGGGCCGGCCGGAGGCCAGGGAGGGGAAGGGGCACTGCAGGCCCAGCGGTGCCAGCAGGCAGCCACAGCCCAACCGCGGCTCCCCCAGCCAAGGAGCAGAGGGGTCCTGCGTGCCCCCACCTCCCCTCTCTGCCGCTGGCAGACCCCCAGCACCCCTCTGCCCGGCGGCGGGGAGCTGCGTGCAGGGATACTTTGCTCTCACCCCAAAATACATTCCCAAATACTAATCCTAACACTAACATTAACCCAACCCTAACACCAACCCTAACCCTGACCCAGTCCATGACCCAAATCAAACACTAACCCTAACCCTAACCCATATGCTAACCCTAGCCCTAAACCCAACCTTAATCCTAACCACAGCTGTACCCTAACCCTAATCCTGTCCATAAACCTAGCAGCCCTAATGCTAAACCTTACACTCAACCTTATCCTAACCTTAACCCTACCCTAGCCCAAACCATAAACCCTAAACCCAAGCCTAACTCTGAAACTTAACTTTACCTAAGCCCTAACACTAACCATAATCCTAAATCTTACCCTAGCTGCTAACCAAGTCCAACAAGACGCCTTCCTTTTGATTTGTGGGCCAGCAGATCCCCTTTCCTCTGGATTTTGGCCCAGCATGCCCCTTCCTTCTGGGTAAGGGTCCAGGAAGCCCTCTTCCTACTGAGTATGGGAACAGCAAGCCCCCTACATTCTGTGTTGGTCCAGCAAGTTTCCTTCCTTCCGCGTTTCGCACAAGGAGGCCCCATTCCTTCTTACTTTTGGCCCATCAAGCTCCATCTCTTTTGGGTTTTGGCTCAGCAAGCACTCTCCCTTCTGTGTTATGCACCAGCTAGCCCACTTCCATCTGCCATGGGGCCCAGCAAGTCACTCTTTAAAACATCAGCTCTGTGGCAGACAGAGTAAACAGTACAGCGAGAGGAGGTATAGAAGGGCTTCTCCTTGAGGAATAATTAACTATGGGAGGTAGAGTTGGTTGGTTTGGTTTTTCAGTGTGTGTGAGCAAAAAAGATGAGCACGACCTCATGACAATCTTAAGTAACATGGAAACGGGAAAGGCTGCTCAGGTATTCTGAACTGTTCAGATGACATGACAGTAATTTTCTTGAATGCTATTACATATGCAGTAACGAACAGAAGAATGAAAATTAAGGCATTTGCCTTCATCTTAACAGCACTGTATGTGCCACCTCTCTGCAGAACTTCGGCACAGACAGCACAGGAGTATCAATGAAGTGCAGAGTAATAGCCAATTCGTGTTGTCAGAAGACTGCATAAAAAAATATTTGCCTTTTCCCATATGCAAAGAAATGCTGACCACAGCTCAAGGAGGAGCCAAGGAAGCTTGTGTACCGGGTATCCAGAGAGTTGTTCGTCCACAGAACTGGAGCATTAACTCTTTAACTACCCGTGCTTTACATGAAGTTATGATGTGGAATACTGATAATGAAATTATAAAACCATGACACCAGCTCCCTCAGCTGCTCCCTGTAAGACCTGTGCTCCACAGCGCAGCTCTGCTGCCTTTCTCTGGACACGCTCCATGCTCTCAGTGTCTTTCTTGTAGTGAAGTACCCAACACTGAGCACAGTACTCAAGGTGCAGCTTCATCAGCACTCAGTACAGAGGGATGATCACCTCCCTGCTCCTACTGATGACAGTTTCTGAAACAACCAGGATGCCGCTGGCCTTCTTGGCTACCTGGGCACACTGCTGGCTCATGTTCAGCCAAGTGTCGACCAGCACCCCCAAGTTTCTTCCACACAGTCTTCTATCTACTGTGCCCCAAGCCTGCAGCATTGCCTGGGGTGGCTGTGGCCAAAATGTAGAACACAACACATGGTCTTGTTGCTTCAGCCCAGCAATCAGCCCATCCAGATCCCTCTGTAGGGCCTCGCTACCCCCAGGCAGATTGACACTCCCTTCCATCTTGGTGTCATCTGCAAACCTACTGAGGGTGCACTCAGTGCCCTCATCCAGGTCATCAGCTGACAGCTGGATGTGACTCCATTCACCACTGTGGGCCCAGCCCTCCAGACACTTCTTTACCCAGCAAAGAGTGTACCTGCCCAGGACATGGGCTGCATCTTCTCCAAGAGAAGACAATGTTAGACAGTGCCAAAGGCATATCTGAGGTCTAGGTAGATTACATTGACAGCCTTTCCCTCATCCACCAGGTGGATCACCCACTCATAGAAGGATATGAGGTTGACCAGGCAGGATCTGCTTTTAGTGAGCTTACACTGTCTAGGCCTGATGCCAGGGTTGTCCCACACGTGCCACATGATTCCACTCAAGACAATCAGCTCCATGACCTTCCCCATACCAAGGCCAGGCTGATGGGCCTGTAGTTTCCCCATTTCCCTTCCAACTCATCTTGCATATGGGCATCACCTTAGAAAGTCTCCAGCTGTCTGAGATCTCCCTGGTTGACCAGGACTGCTGATAAACACTGGAAAGCAACATGGTAATCGCTTCCATCAGCTCCCTCAGTGCCCTCAGGCGGATGCCATCAGCCCCATGGACTTGTGGCAGTCAGGTGGAATAGCGGGTCACAAACTATCTCCTGAATTTTGGGGGTATTGGTTATGGTCTGGCTTATATATTTGGGTTATGGGTTACATATTTGGGTTGCAGGTTAAGGGTTATCCTTTTGAGTTAGGATCTTTTGGGTTAGGATTAAGGGTTACACTTTTGGGTTAAGGTTAAAGGTTAAGGGTTATCCATTTGGGTTGAGGCTTCAGGGTTAACACTTTGGTTTGGATTTAAGGGTTAAAGATTACCTTCTTTTGGTTTAGCATCCAGGGTTACCCTTTTTGTTAGGGTTAAGGGTTAAGAGTATTATGGCTTAGAACTGACAGGCTGGACCATAAAACTTAGGGCGTCAGCAGGAAAATCCAAAGCTGTGATCCCTCAAAATGGATATTTGAACCCCAAACCAGAGCTTTGGGCTCTAAAATTCATGCCTCAGCCCCTAAAATGAGGCTTTGAGCTATACAAAGACCAGTATGACTTGTCAGTGAGTCTTTGGATCCCCCAAGAGGAGGCTTTGTGGTATGAGAGCTGGGCTTTTTGGCTCTGAAGCCTGAAAAGTGAAGGTGATAAAAAGTGGCCTTGTATCCTCAGTGGAGGCTCTGAGTCCTGAAAACAAGGACTTGCAGCCTAACAACGAGGCTCTGGTCTACCAAAAAGACACTTTTGATCCCGTTACTATGTTTTCTAGATACAAAAAGAATTCAGAGTTTTAAGAGAGTTTGTGCCATAAAAATGAATGTTGGTGCATCCAGATTAAGGCCATGGAGACTGAAATGGGGCTTTGGGCTCCAAGAATGGTTGTTTGCTTTTCTTTTTTCAGCCTAAACCTGAGGCTCTGAATCTGAATAAAAAAATGGGTCAGGAACCTGAAATTGTGAGGGTTTTTTACAGCCTAGAAACAAAATCCCTGAATTCAAACCTCGGACTCTGGGCCATGAGAATGATTCTTTATGCCATAAACAGCTGCTGTGCATCCTAAGTGAACTGAAAAAACGAAGCTGAGAAACTTAGCCAAGTTTAGTTCCTGTTCAGTCAGGTATTCTTTCTTAGTGACACCAGGAAGCACTGAGGATATTTCCACCATAAGCCCTTCAAAGATGACATGGTTCAGAGCCCATTACATTTCCACAGAGAGTACATATCCATCAATTATCTGTGAGAAATTAACATATGTAGACACCTATCTCAGGCTGTGATTTATGAGGTTTCCAGACTCCTATTCCAGAGTCTCTTCTACCATCTAGCACCCTTTTAGCATCACAACAGGGTCTTCCTCACTCACCCTCCAGATGAACTTCCTTCATTGACTCATGCTTAGTAAGAAGGTGCCCATTATAGGTTTATTTATAGGTAAATATTTATAGGTACCAAAATGGTAACATTTGCTCACTCAGCACTCGGCTGTGATTTCTGGACATATACTCATTCTTGGATAGAGGTAAGTTTGGCAACCTGTCTTTTAATGGTAGCTCTGGAACCTAAGTGTTGGAAGATGAGGATGGAGGGGAGTACCTTGACACCAGCCTACCCCCAGAGTGAGACAATTTGGCCTTGTGTGGAAAAGAAGCCCTGGCTCCTGTTCGTGTTTGATAAGCCTCCTCGCATCATTTCTTTATTGTGTTTCTTTTGCTGAAGCTCCCTTGTTAAAACAGAATAGCCTTATAACACGCTTTCTAGCCCACAATGCTATCCATAACTATTTGCAACACCTCAACGCTATTACAGTTATGCAAGCAAAAGCTGATCACACAGTACAACAATTCAACAGCCACATTTCTACGAATGCTACAACATACGGTGTATTTACTTCTTCAAACCACGAGGAAAAGTCGCGGGGCCCTACAACAGTGCCAGAGACAGCGCCTCCCCGCGCCAGCCCAGCGCCATTGCTCAATAGCGGGGCTCAGCCGCGCTGAGCCGGCAGCCCAACGTCCCGGAGCCCGGAGGAGGCGGCAGCCCGGGGGCGGGGCCGGGCCGGGGCCACGTGCGGCGGCAGCATGGCGGCAACGGGACGGCGGGCGAGAGCGGCGCGCGGGGCCGCGGCGGGGCGGCGCCGGCGGCCGCGGGTGGAGGTGAGCGCGGGGCCGGGGCGGACGGGCCGGTTCCCAGGGCCGGTTCCCAACGCGGCTTGGCGCTGACGGTGCCGGCGCGTCTCCCCAGGGCCCGGGCGCCGAAGGGAAGCTCCGGCCGGCGCCGTCCCGGAGCCGCGACGAGGAGGTGTCCAGCGAAGAGGAGGCGGAGAGGTGAGCGCTGCTCCCGGGGCTCCCGGGGCTCTCGCGGCTCGGCGCGGAGCTGACGCGACTCCGGCAGCGCGGCGGCGGGGCGGCGGCGGGAGGAGGCGGCGGCCGAGGAGGAGGTGGAGGAGACGCCGCAGGAGAAGAAGCTGCGCCTGGCCAAGCTGTACCTGGAGGAGCTGCGGCGGCACGGTGAGCGCGGGCGGCGGCGGCGGCGGCGGCGGGGCGGGCGGGGTGGATCTGAATCCCGTTGCTGTCGCAGAGGAGGAGCGGGCGGAGGAGGAGGAGGACGACGCCGCGGGTTTCCCCGGGGATCTCGTCGGCGAGCGCCTGAAGGAGGCCGTGGTGAGTGGGGGGGCGGCGGCGCGGCGGTGGGGCGGCCTGGGGGCCCTCCCTTAACCCGCCGTGCTCCCCCAGCTCGAGCAGCAGGGCCGGCTGCGACGCCCCGCGGCCCAGGACGTGAGTATACGTAGAGCAGCGCTACCAGCTCGTGGCCGGGACGAGCCGGCGCCGTCCCGCTCACGGCCCCGATCCCGCTAGGTGTGCCCTCCGGCCGCTGCCGCCATCCGAGTGCTGCGGGGCCACCGGCATTCTGTCACCTGCCTCGTCGTCTCTCCGGACGACAGGTTCATCTTTTCGGCTGCTAAGGATGGCTCCGTCATCAAATGCAAGTGCTTCCGCTTCTCCTGCCTGCTGCGCTCAGCCTCGCCGCGATGGGGACCTGGTGGGAGCGGGGCTGCGGGTGGAGGTGGATCTGCGCGTCTCTTGCGTGGAAGTGGCTGCGGTGCACAAGAGCTGGGCTTGTTCTGCCGGGGGAAGGCTTTAGGGAGACCCTGTTGTGCCCACCCAGGGTTTAAAGGGAGTTTGTAAACAGGGAGAGTGACTTTTTACATGGGCGGATGGTGATCGGGCATGGTGTTGGTTTTACACTGAAAGAGGAGAAATGTAGATTACATGTGAGGAGGAAATCCTTTTCTCAGAGGATGGTGAGGCCCTGGCACAGAGAAGCTGTGGATGCCCCTCTGTTGGAGGTGCCCGCAGCCAGATCTGGTGGGGGGGGGCAGCCAGCCCAGGACAGGGGAATAGGAACCAGATGGTCTTTAAGACTTTGTAAGCTGTTCTGTGATTGGCCTCTGGGCAGGGTGGGTTGCATCGCTCTGGGCTTTGTGCACAGCTCACAGCTCGTTCGTGCTTCCTGGGGCAAGGGAGGGTCCTGTGGGTGATGGTTTTGCCTGTCCTGTAGGGGAGGTGGAGAGTGGGAAGAGACTCTGCGTGGTGCCTGGGGGCAAGAAGGGCACGGAGGGGCAGTCCATGGGGCACACGGCCCACGTTCTCTGCATTGCCATCTCATCAGACGGCAAGTACCTGGTATGGTGACTGGATGCTGGTGCTACATGTTGCTGGATGCTGGTGCTACCCCATGGTGCTACATGTTGTCATCAGTAGCTCTTGGCCCTGTTCCCAAGTAGTCATGAACCTCTGAAAGAGGAGACTGGGGGGGAGGTACATCCTTTTCCAGGATTCTGGAGAAGAGCTCCTAATGCCCAGCTTCATCTTGCTGGTGAAGCTGGGTTGAAGCGGCCCCTGCTTTAGCCATCATCAGGAGTGTTCTTGGACATGTCCCCCCTGCAAAACACATGGAATGGGTGTTGTGGGCCTGTTGGGGCAGGTGTTGGGCATCCCCTCCTTTCTGCCAGGCTACAGGAGACAGGAACAAGCTGATTCTGATCTGGGAGGCAGCCAACTGCAAGCGCCTTTATACATTCACTGGTCATCGTGATGCCGTGTCGGTGAGTAAGGATGTTGGCTGACATGTGGAGGAAGGCTCCCACCTCTGGTGGGCGGTGCATACCACCTCCTCTTGGTGGCCTGGCACCAGTGGGGCCTCCTTGCAGTAGAGGCCCAGCTCTGGGACTGTCCTCGGGGACACTTGGGCAGGGCACTGTTTCATCTGTTGGTCTGTCCCTCCACAGGGCCTGTCTTTCCGGAAGGGCACATACCAGCTGTACAGTGCATCCCATGACCGTTCCGTCAAGGTTTGGAATGTGGAGGAGAATGCTTATGTGGAGACACTGTAAGGCCCTGGTAGAGTGAGGTTTTGTCATTATATCCCCAAGCAAAGGGAGGAAGAGTGAAGGTGCGGGATCATGGCCCCTGCAGCTCCTCCTCATCTCCCCTGCCAGTTTTGGGCACCAGGACATCATCACAGGGATGGACAGCCTGAGTCGGGAGTGCTGCGTTACCTCAGGGGGAAGAGATGGCACTGTGCGTTTCTGGAAGATCCCCGAGGAGTCACAGCTCATTTTCTATGGGCATCAGTAGGTCTGGGGCAGGAAGGGGGTGTGATTCCGCTGGTGGTTCCAGCAGAGCTTCTGTATGTGTTCAGCATCAACAGGAGCCTGTCCGTACTGTGGGGATTCTGTCAAGCCTTTTGTGCCTGGAGCTCTGTGCCCTACAGGGTTCCACAGTATGCTCATGGTTACTGTTAACTGTCTGCTCTTGCAGGGGCTCCATCGACTGCATCCAGCTCATCAATGAGGAGCACATGGTGTCAGGTGCTGATGATGGGTGAGTGCAGGGCTGGGAGTGTGCACAGCCTTGCCACTCCTTGTGCCTCCAGTGCCTTCAGCCCCTTTCTTGCAGGTCAGTGGCCCTCTGGGGGCTGGCGAAGAAGAAGCCACTGGCACTGGTGAGGCAATCGCATGGGACGCAGGGCTCTGCTCAGGACCTGCAGCAGCCGTACTGGGTATCTGCAGTGGCCGCCTTGCTCAACAGTGACCTCGTGGCTACAGGTGCCTGGTGCTGGGAGAGCTGTGTTCTCTTCTGGCAGTGCAGGTTTGGGGGGGTCCTGTGCTTTTGCTGGTGCTAGGGTGTGTGCCCTCTTTGCTCCAGGTTCCCACAGTGGCTGTGTGAAGTTGTGGAAGTGCGGCGAGGGATTTCAGAAGCTGGAGCCCCTCTGTGATATCCCATTGGTACAGATGGGGGATGCTAGAGCTGGAGGGAGGCCCTTGCAAAGCTCCCCAGGGTGGGAGCAGGCCTAGTGCTGACACCTCTGCTCTTTCCTCCAGGTTGGCTTTGTCAACAGCCTGAAGTTCTCGTCAGCAGGAGACTTCCTGGTGGCTGGCATTGGGCAGGAGCACCGGTACCATTCCTGTGCCCCATTTTCTAGGGCTTAGACCCTCCCTTCTAGCACCTGGCTGGACCAGGAAAGGCATGGGAGGACACTCTTTTCACCTGCAGGTTGGGTCGATGGTGGAGAATAAAAGAAGCCAAGAACTCCATCTGCATCATCCCTCTTAAATGTAGAGCTGGAGCCCCTGGTCCCATGGCAGCTGATTGCGCGTAGCCTCCAAGCACTACCCTGAGAGCTACAGGAACTGGATCATTAAAACCTGTGTAGCACAGAGTACAACAGCTCCAGTGTTGTCATTGCTGCTTGGGGCTGCAGCGGTGCACCTACCCCTGCCTAAGGGCCCTGCCTGGATACACACTGTGCCCTTCTTGAGGTTCTGCCAGACCTGCGGTTAGGCAGAGTGCATTAGAAAAACAATGAACAAAAATCACATTACCAAAAGCAAACAAAAATCACAATTTTGGGTACAGAAAAAGATTACTTTTAAAAGGGCTAGGGCTTATCTGATGTGGCCCTGTTATTCAGCTGTGATCTGAGCCTCTGCACAGGAACTGCTGGGATCAGCAGTGCCCTGAGGCATGGAGCAGGTGTTTGCAGTTGGGCTCTTGTCCTGCTGCTGTGGGAGTAGAGGTGTTGAGGGGCCTCTGGTCCCCACTTTCCAGGTTCCCCAGGGACAAGACAGTGGATGGGATCCTTACAAACCCAGGAGTAGAAGTGAGGAGGAAGATGGAGCTGCCAAAGGTGCAGCCCCCTCTGATCAGGGTTTGCTGCAGCTGTCTTGGGCAAGTCGATTTGTGGCATAGATCAGCACAAGGAAAACGTGAAATTAGAGAATGTGAAGGAGAAAGTGGTGTGTGGAAGAGCATTGTGCTCCCAGATTATCTCTGCATGGAGGAGGCATATGGTGGGGCACAGAGCAAGTGATGCACAACTGATAAGCATGGCTGACCTGGTTTGTGCAGCCCCCAGGCTTGAGCTGTTGCTTCTTGGGAGGAGGTGCAGGCAGGCTAGAGCACAGCCTTCCCTTAGTCATCACAAGGGTGATGATGTGGAGTCTGCGGATTAGTAGCTATTGCACGCTGTGGGCCTGCACTGCAAGGCCAAGCTTTGTGGGGGAGGCAGATGTTAAAATTGTGGGGGTTTAAGCAGCAGTACCCTCATGGGCTGTCCTACGGAGGTGGTAGTGGGTGCCCCAGAGCTGCACCTGTGATATGGCTGTGTCCCTGCAGAGTAGTGATAGGTCCCCAGGAGCAGTTTGGGGTTCAGCCGTGTGTGGTGCAGGAGGGGAGGCCTTGGGACAGGGCAGTCAGTCCTGCAGACATTGCAGCACCTGTGCTGCCCAGTCCACTTGCCATAGCAGTTGAATCAAACAACACTCTTGAACATTTGTGTTCAAAAAAAAAAGCCAGAGACTGAAAGGGGGGTTGTGTTCCAGAAATGATGGTTTGCACTTCAGCATGGGGCTTCAGAATTTAAAGCTGGGGCTTCGGACTCCCCTTTTCAGGGGCTGCTGGATCCCAAAATGATGCTTTGATCCCTCAAAATGGGTATTTGGACCATAAAAGGAGGCTCTGAGCCCTAGTTTTCAGGCCTTGACTGATAGAATGGGGATTAGGGAACTTAAAAAGATGGGTCTTTTCTCTTTGGACCCTAAAAAGGTGGCTTTGCAGCTTTAAGTGAAACTGTGGGGCCTAAAAATTAGACGTTACACTCTGAGAATGACAGCGTGGGCTGTAGAGCTGTTACCAGCCAGTATCAGAGCTGAGAGTATAAGCAAACAGCGACAGCTTTTGGTTCAGAACGGAGTCTTGGGACTCTGACAGCAAGAGTTTGGTCACTAAGACCTGGGGGTCCAAGCTGAGCAAAAGAAGATTTGCTATCACAGATAGAGGCTTGAGACCCGAAAACAAAGTTTGGAATCTGGAAATGAGGCATTGTGAAAGCCATGGAAAAGAAAGAGCTTTGAGAGCCTGGAAATGGGGTATCTGGACCCTAAAATAGGCATTACGGCACTGAAAAATTTGTAACTGAAACGGAGGATCTGGGTCCCGAACAGCAGCTCTGGGAACTAAGAGCCTTTCGGTTGGAAAAATTTGCTTAAAGCCTGTGGGGCTTCAGGGAGGCTGCAGACCAACCCGGGACTCACAGGCGCTCTACGTTACCTCAGGCAGCGCCCCCCCCCCCCAATCCCTTCTGCCCGCTCAGCCGTGAGCAGCGGCGGTGCCCGGCGGGATGGGACCTCCCTGCCGCCGGGGGGCGCTCGACCGCGCATCCGCGCTCAGCTCCGTTACTGCGGGGCGGGAAGGAGCCGAAAACAAACGGCAGCGCGCGGGAGGGCGGCATGGCTGCCGGCGGAGCGGTGAGGGCTGGGGCTGACGCGCTGCCGGGTCCGGCAGTTCGGGCTCCGGAGAGCCGCCGAGATCCGGTCGGAAGCGACTTGGTGGTGGGCGGGAGCAGCTCTAGTTCTGTGGGGGCCTCAGCGCTGCCGAGGCCGGGCTGCATCGCGGGGGCAGGGCTCAGGGCTCAGGGCTTTTTGAGCGCGGTTAGGGGGCGGGCTGCGTGTGTGGGAGCGGGTTGGGGGCTGGCGGGCTGATGGGCAGGTCTGAAGGACTTATTTTTTTTTTCCCCCCAGGGATTTGTTCGGTCGTTTTTTAATGTTGCCCCCAATTCCGTGCTTTTTCTCGGCCTTCGCAGCACAGCACGGCGTGGCGGTGCGCTGTGTCTGCCGTCCATAGGGGAACGGTAGCCGGCAGTGCTTTTTGCTGCAGCTCCTTTTGCAGCCGGCCGTTTCGGCAGGAGGGCCGAGTTCGTCCCTTGTGTGCAGGGCGTGAGCTGTGCGGGGGGCACAGCTGTCAGTGCAGAGCTGCGCCTGCTGGTCAGGGTCAGCCGTGGGCTCTCTGCACCAACAGCAGCGGGAGGTGTGCTGCAGAAAGCGCACAGCTGGTTCGCACGGGTTGGACACGACCAGGAGAGGTTATCGGCATGGGCAGTCTGCCCTTTGAAGAACTTAATGATAAACGGGGATGTACTGCGTGACGTTCGTACCGCTGGCTGAATTTCGTGTGGCGTGGTTAGCCTGCTATGGAAATAAAATGTTCTTATTGTGTGAAGACGATTCTTAATCTGTCTTGTCTGAACATTATTGTTTTCCAGGATGATCCGTCCCTAGAGAGGCATTTCAAAGGCCACAGAGATGCCATCACTAGTGTGGACTTCAGTCTCAATAAGAAGCAATTGGGTAAATCATCATCTCTCTGTGTTTTGATGGCCTGCCGATAAAAACGGATTTCTCTTGTTAACTTGTGCAAAGGGAACTATGGAGGTCCTGAATTCTAAGAGAATTAAGAATTCATTTTTACAGTGAAAAGATTGGTGAGTTTTGGGATGTTTTATGTGCGACTGGAAGAATTGCGGAATTTCAGAATGGTCGAGGTTGGAGGGGACCTGTGGAGTTTGTCTGGGCCAATCTCCTTACTCTTGCTGGGTTCCTGAGAGCACGTTACCCAGCACTGTATACATATGGCTTTTAAACATCTCCAGGGAAAGAGTCCACAGCCTTTCTAGGCAACCTGTTCCAGTGCTGAGTCACCCTGTCTGGGAAGAAATTCTTCCTGATATTCATTTGCAACTTCCTATCTGCAAACTTTCTGTTTGTTCACAGTGCCCCTCGTCCTGTTTTTGAACCAGGGTGACAGGTTGTGAGCATCCTGTTGGAGCATTAGGAATGTCTGCTGTTGCCTAAAACTACCTTGCTTTATGGTGCAGTAAATGCAAATTAAAACCATATATTTATTTTTATTTCTTTTTCTGCTCTGCATAAGTACTTTTTTTCTTCCATCTTCTGTTTCTCCTGGTTTGGCATTTGCCTGTGGTTACACCAAGGCTTGTGTCACAGCTGCTGTTAGTGAACTTGGAACAGGAATCAACGGGAGTTTGGGCTCTTAATGAAGCTGTGGTTTGGTCTGTGAGAACGTTGCTTTGGCTCCCAATGCTGAAATGGTTCTTGGAGGCAATGTGTCTGATGGGCTGTGGACGCAGACATGTGTAAACAGAAATACAGCAGTCTAGCAGGTGTTGTAATAATCCTGTTGTGTGTCTTACAACCTGCAACACTAGCTCTGGAAGATATAAAGAAAGGAAAATCAAACCTGTCTTGGACCGATGTTATCTGTGTTGTTTTCTGCTGTTCTTTTTCATCCTGCTCCTTGTGTCTTTGATTGTGCAGTGATTTCATTGTGTTCTGCATCCATGACATGTCCCTAAAAACATATCTAGTCAGTGCAAATCTCTGCTCAGCTGGGATGCTCTGAATGTAACTTAACACTGCTTTTGTCTGGCCTTTCTGAAGTAGCATGTGAGCCTTTATCCCCTCCAGCTCCAATGAAAGAAGTACTCTTGATATTTTTAATAAATGTAATCGTGTAAGAAAGGAAATGAGTTCTAAGCATGTTTCTTTTTCAGGCATTGTTGGGTCAATCACATGTACATTAGTCTTATGAGATCTTGGAGTTCTTTTTTTCCCACATCCTTTCTTTTTCCACACCAAAATCAGCCAACCAATCCTAAAGGACTAGATCTTTCTATTCGATTAGATTGCTTGCGTAATCCAGTAAGGATGGTATTTACTGCTAAAAAGTTCCAAATAGAATCCTACCAAAACACTTTAATGACATGTCAGAGCATTATTTTTCTTCATTTTTTTAATCAGACCTAGTAAAAACGATGGTATTTACAATAGTATTTTTGCCAGACAATGTCTTAGTGAAACTATGATTTAAGTTTAAATCTCTTTCTGCTCAGCCATGTACTCAATCTGTTTTTATACAGTTGTCTCCCTTTAAATCCCTAAGATATTGCTTGAATGAGATACAAAAGCAATAGACAAATGAGTAAAGTTGTGGGGTTTTGTTTTGTTTTATTTATTTGTTTGTTTCTCCATCAAGAACATACGTAATCATAGAGCCATTAAGGCTGGAAAAGATCACTGTGATCATAAAGTCCAGCCATGAGCCCATCCCCGTCCGCTCACTGACCACGTCCCTCAGTGCCACATCTCCACAGTTCTGCAACACCTTCAGGGATGGTGACCCCACCACCTCCCTGGGCAGCCTGTATCAATGCATTACTGTGCTTTCTTGGAAGAAATTCTTCCTAATATCCAACCTGGACCTCCCCTAAAGGAGGTCTGCACATCTGCCAGGCTCCCAGCTTGGCACTCTTCTGCCCCATTGCTTTTGCACCAGCACCTGCTTTGCAAAAGACTGTATGAAATAAACATGTCCTGAACCAGTATCAGAAAAAGATTGTTATTTTTCTGTTTAAGAGACTGTGAAATGACATTTCTAGGAGAAGCTATTTGTTGTTTTGCCATAATGCTAATGAACTGAAATCTTCTTGTAATTATGATACTGCCATATTAGGACCTACTGTCAAACTGATCTTTATTCCTAGAGGAATCTTGAGATCTTGGTGCAGGTATGTCCCATGTAGCTTTTGGGAAGAGAAAGACACCTAGGGTTTCTTGGCAGGCAAAGATGTGCACACTCTGTACTTGCCTGTGGAAAATCTACAAAGTTTTCCATTATTTAGGTGTTAAGGTGCTTTAGGACTTCGTTGGCACAGTCTCTGAGACTTGCTGTTTAGTGCTTTTTCTCTTTGCTAAGTTGATGCTATTATATATTTACGCTTTACCAATAACCAGGGGCTCTGTGCTGCAGACTTCATGCATCATGGTGGACTTCAGGGGGGATGAATAGATTGTCAGTTTTCAGTTTGCTGAGTTGGCAGTGAGACCTGAGGAGGGCAATTCTAGGCTGGAATGGAATTTATCCTTGTAAACTGGTTGTCCGGTGTTCTTGTCAGGGACAGTTTTCCTTCTCTACATATGGGGAGGAGCAGTGGCTTGTATAAATTTCAGCAGCATGGGGATGCTTTCATTTGAGATGTGCTTTTGTCAGGTTGGAGCTGGCCTCTCCTTACAGCCAGCAGCGAGCTGTGGAAGGGAAGTAAGGCAAAGAACAGAGCATATCTTGAAGATGGGATCAGTTTTATTTGCTGTGGGTGCAGTGTGCACACATCTGAATTCTGCCTCCTGTTTACAGATCTTTTGCTCTTGCTGATGAAGGAGGTCTTAGAAAAACAGCATCGGACTGGGGGCACAAACATTCTCCTTACTATATGTAACGTGTTTGTCCCCTGCAGAGTCCCTACAGCCTCTTCTTGTCTTTGGAGCATGCATTTCAGTCCTTTTTCAGAAGCCCAGGAGTAAAGACAAACTGCAGTTTGTGATGGTTGCTTTTTTTCCCCTCTTTTCTTTTTTTTTTCCTTTTAACTGTTGAGTATAGAAGTAGACATGAGAATGCTGAGTGGGTATAGGTAGGTAGAGGGACCCATGTCTCTACCCATAGTCCTTTAAGGCTTCTCATGATTGTCATGAAGTCCCACTAACCCTTCCTGTTGCAAAATGAGCACTGCTCTAATTTTATTGCAAGCTTAGATTTTTCTTAAGTCCTGAGCTGGGTCAACATTTTGCTACAAAAAAGAGCTAGGTGTCAGGGGGTGAAATGTGTATGGGTTGTCTTTAAGTCATAGGTCACAGGGCTTTTCTGCCTAATCAGTAGGGTGCTACTTGATATTCGTACTGCCTCTGTTTTCCAATGAAAAAGTGATGAGATAAGCTTCCTCCATAGAACTTCCATGCATTTCCTTAGTGTGTGTTTATTTGGCTATGCAGATTGGGTGGCCTTTTTCTCTGCAGCTTTTGCATTATCTTGGGAGTTGAAATGTCAGTTCAAGCCAATGCAGGGGTATGAATTGCCAATTAAATACAGAGTGTGCAATGCATCAGTGAAATGTAAAAGTATGCGTGAAGCTGTTGGAAGCTGTGTTGCCAAATGGAGAATGAAAAGTAGCTCCATTTTAACTGGAGGAGAACTAACACAAGTTGCTTTTTTTTCTTTTCAACACAGCAAGTGGCTCAATGGATTCATGCCTGATGATCTGGAATATGAAACCTCAGATGAGAGCCTATCGCCTTGTGGGCCACAAAGATGCAGTGATGTGTGTTCAGTTTTCCCCTTCTGGCCACCTTGTAGCTTCGGGCTCCAGAGACAAAACAGTCTGCTTATGGGTTCCCAGTGCGTAAGTATCTATTCCTTCTGTGTCTCCTTTTGTGTTTAACTCTGCTGTGGGATTTTTACCTCTTGAGAGCAGTTCTCCAGGTCTGGGACTGAGGAAAGAACAGTTTTATGCAGCAGCTAAGAGAAGAGATAATTCAGTCTTGAAATACCACTGGAAATGAAATTGAAGCCCCTTAAAAAGCTCAAAGTCACTAATGTTGCCCCCTTTTCCCTGCCCTTGTCAGTCTCTTGTAGCAAACCAATCCTTTGCTTCTCTGCTAATCGAAAATGCTTAAACTCCAGCTGGAGTATAGCAATGGAGATAACTGTTCTGTGAGCAGGGTGAATTTACTTACATTTTCAGTATCTTACTGGAGTCTTCCCATAAAGATTTCAATTTTTGAGTAGAGGCTTTAGTTCCCTCGAATGGCTGTCCAACCCGTGGGCTTGCCTGGGTTGTCCTGGGTGATGAGGAATTGTCTTGAGCTGCATATAAAGTATATAATAATGTATATAAGCTGCAAAGCCTCTTAATTTATTTTTTTTTTATTAAAGCATTAAAAAACCCAAAACTATAACACTAACAGGATATTTGACCTTATTTTAGTGGAACTAATGCATCAGTCTGGTTCACTGGAAGTGGTTGCAGTTCTTAGTGAGTTCCCAAGGTTTTCAGCGGAGATTTTTGATGATATTTTACTCTTTGTATGTTTCATCCTTGAAAACAGTTGTTCTCAAGTTTATGTACTACCAAAAATGTCGTTAGGATTTGTAGAGGTGAAATCAGAAAGGCAAAAGCCCAGCTTGAATCTAACCTGGCCGCTGGGGTGAAAAGGAATAAGAAACTCTTTTATAAATACATTAACAGTAAGAGGAGGACAAAGGAGAATATCCACTCTTTGCTGGATGATGCTGGGAATGCGACCACTGAGGATAAGGAAAAGGCGGAGGTTCTGAATGCCTTCTTTACATCTGTCTTTAAAGGTCAGACCAGTTATCCTCGGGGCACTCCTCTCTCTGACCTTACTACTTACTACTCCAACTGGACTGCCACAAGTCCATGGGGCCGGATGAGATCCACCCGAGAGTGCTGAGGGAACTGGCGGGGGTGATAGCCAAGCCGCTTTCCATCATCTACCAGCGCTCCTTGTTGACTGGTGAGGTCCCGGAAGACTGGAGGCTTGCCAGCGTGACTCCCATTTACAAGAAAGGTTGTAAGGAGGATCCGGGGAACTACAGGCCTGTTAGCCTGACCTCGGTTCCAGGGAAGGTTATGGAACAGATTGTCTTGAGGGAGATCATGCGGCATGTGTGGGATGGCTGGGGGATCAGGCCTAGCCAGCATGGGTTCATGAAAGGCAGGTCCTGTTTGACCAACCTGATCTCCTTTTATGATATAGTGACCTATCTGCTGGATGAGGGAAAGGCTGTTGATGTGGTCTACCTAGACTTCAGCAAAGCCTTTGACACTGTCTCCCACGGTATTCTCCTGCAGAAGCTGGCAGCCTGTGGCTTGGACGGGTACATTCTTGGATGGGTAAGGAACTGGCTGGAGGGCCGGGCTCAGACAGTGGTGGTGGATGGAGTTAAATCCAGCTGGTGACCGGTCAAGAGTGGTGTTCCCCAGGGATCGGTGCTGGGGCCTGTCCTCTTCAATATCTTTATTGATGACCTGGATGAGGGCATTGAGTGCACCCTCAGTAAGTTCGCAGACGACACCAAATTGGCTGGGAGTGTGGATCTGCCTGGGGGTAGCGAGGCCCTGCAGAGGGATCTGGATAGGCTGGAGAGCTGGGCTGAAGCCAGGAGGATGAGGTTCAACAAGACCAAATGCCGAATCCTGCACTTTGGCCACAACAACCCCAGGCAGCGCTATAGGCTTGGGGCGGAGTGGCTGGAGGACTGTGTGGAGGAAACGGACCTGGGGGTGTTGATTGATGCTCAGCTGAACATGAGCCGACAGTGTGCCCGGGTGGCCAAGAAGGCCAAAGGCATCCTGGTTTGCATCAAAAACAGTGTTACTAGCAGGAATAGGGAGGTCATTGTCCCCCTGTACTCTGCACTGGTGAGGCCGCACATCGAGTGCTGTGTTCAGTTTTGGGCCCCTCATTGCAAGAAAGACATTGAGGCCCTGGAACGTGTTCAGAGGAGGGCTACGAAGCTGGTGAGGGGCCTGGAGCACAGGCCTTATGAGGAGCGGCTGAAGGAGCTGGGATTGTTCAGCCTGGAGAAGAGGAGGCTCAGGGGAGACCTCATTGCTCTCTATAACTTCCTGAAGGGAGGTTGTGGTGAGCTGGGGGTCGGCCTTTTCTCTCGTGTAGACAGTGATAGAACTAGAGGCAATGGTTTCAAGCTGCACCAGGGGAGATTCAGGCTGGACATTAGGAAATATTACTTCTCGGAAAGGGTGGTCAGGCACTGGAATGCACTGCCCAAGGAGGTGGTGGAGTCACCGAACATGGATGTGTTCAAGAGACGTTTGGATGTTGTGTTGAGGGATAGGATTTAGCTGGGGAGTATTGGTGATGGTTGGACTGGATGATCTTTTAGGTCTTTTCCAACCTTGATAATTCTGTGTGATTCTGTGTGAAAAAGCCATGACATGAGCAAGGCAGATTGTGAAACCAGGGACATCTTCCTCTGGTAAGATGGAACTTATAAAAGTCTGGTAGAGACATAATCAAATTTCTTTGTCAGATGAATATCTGATGGCAACCCTGTACATTCTAATTTAAAATTTGCAGATAATGTATATTATGTCAACTGAAAATGGAGTCACGGATACACAGAAAAATGGATGATTCTTTCAGCAGTCTTGAAACCTGTTCTCAAATTTCTTTATCAAAATGAAAAGCAAGGCTCCATGTTTTTTGCTGTTCACAGGACTGTGTTTAGCCAATGTATCTGTAATGGAAATGCTCAGTCACAACCTGAAACAGTGTTTGAGCACCTGGTGGGAAGGCAGGGCCAAACCAGGGGAGCTCAGGTGCAAGCAATGCATCTGAGTTACTGGAAGGGGTGGAGCCAGGATCCATCCCTTCCCAGACCTCATTTAAGGGTTGTCAGTGGTGGTGAGGGTATCTCTTGCTGGAGAGCCCTGCCTACCTGAAACCTTTCAAAGGGAAGCAGCTCTTTTCCTTTATTCTTGCATCTATGGCTGCTGCATTTGGAGTTGTATTTGCTGTAGCCAAGCATTTTGCCACTCTGATATCATCATCCCATTATAGCATTACAGTATTAAAATACATAGTTATTAACTGGAGTCAGCCCTGTGCTGTGCCCACCCTGTGTCCTGGTTTCACCCCAAGTAATGTTAATAGCACACCGTAACTCATTTGTCAAGTTCTTGGCAGTCATTGAGAATCTTCATAGCTTCTTTTGTTTTACTGTTATGTATTAATTCATGTGATATAAAGAACACAAGCAGGAGAGAGCAGAGCTTCTGCTTCAAAACTTAATTTTGCTGCATGTGAAGCCTTTTGTGGCTGAGATGCAGAAAAGGAACTCCCAGTTTTTCCTCCAGCTTCTTGTGGAATTGGTTTTTTTTTGTTTGTTTTTGTTTTTTTGTGAATGGGCAAACATATAAAGAGGTATTTGAGGTCTCTTTGCTTCTGAGCTTATTGACTGATGTTATTAAAGGCTAATAAAGTGTTTCTAGAACCCAGGAGTAAAGCAGACCTGAAATCTGTGGTAGTAAAATAAAAGGGGTTTAAAAAACAAACAAAACAAATATTCCCCAATTTTAAACCTTCAGGAGCCTGCAAAAGCATTTTTAGTTATTTAGGTTTCGTTGAGATCTGCTGGCTATGAAATACCTGCTGAAAGTTTTATTTGATGATAGGTTAAACCATAAGCAGCCTATGCCATGAAGCTGTTAGGTTTTGAAAGTGTCTTTTAAAATCTATCATAACGTTCGCTAGAGTAATATTTTCTCTGTCCCCTAAGCTAAGTTAGATTTGTGTCCTCATTTCCAACCACTCACCAATCATCATAGCATCACAGATTCGCCAAGGCTGGAGAAGACCTCTAAGATCATCCAGAGCAACCATCTAATTGTCACTGATGTTTGCCACTAAATCATGTCCCTCACTACAACAGCTAAACACTTCTTGAATACCCCCAGGTTTGGTGGCTGCACCCACTCCCTTTGCAGCCTGTTCCAGTGCCTGACCACTCTTTTGGAAAAGCAGTATTTCCTAATGTCCAACCTGAATCTCCCCTGGTGCAACTCAAAGCCGTTCCCATTTGTCCCATCACTAGTTACATGAGAGAAGAGGCCACCTCACCACAACCTCCCTTCAGGGAGTTGCAGTGAGCTTCATTTTAACCCCTTCATACCTAGTTTAAAGCCCTCTCAGTGAGCACTGCGTGCTCCTGTGCTAAAACCTGTTTTCTTCCTTTGAGACAGGTGAGACTCAACTGCAGCCATCTAGCCAGGTGCCAGGTAAACCACTTTATGGTCAAAAAAACCTGCCAAATTCCTGCATTTGCACCATCCTCTCAGCTACCAGAGATGGATTTTCCTGGTCCTTTCAGTGTCCCTTCCTGCCACTGAAGGGATAGAGGAAAATACAAGCTGTATGCCCCCTCTATCCTCTAACTACCCCAGTCCCCTGAGTCCTTTTTGGCAGTCCAGACTTCTGTCAGCAACTCCATTGCTGCTGGCCTGAACTGTCAATAATGGATAACAAACAGAGGGGCAAACCAGACAAGGAAGTTTAGTAGAAATAAGCCTGACCTGGGTGCTAGGGAAGCAGCACGCTTCCCTGGAGGTAGGGTAGGGCCAACACATAGGGCCCTCTGATCCTCTCAGCAGGGAATCATCCTGCTGTTGGAGCACCTGGGAAGCTGAGGTAGGTTGGGATGAGGGTTGCCTATGCTGTCAAGCTGGGAAAATAAAAGTGAAGGTACTGCCATTCTGGAAGGATGCATGAAGTGGAGGGAGTAAGTACCGGCTCCAACTCCCATGCCCAACAGTCCATTTAATATAAAGTCCTCTCATAGAGGAGGTATCAGATATTAAACTCCCAAGATTATAAAAGGCCAAGAAGCGATCATGATGCTCACCTGAAACTGATGCCTGAACTCTTGTAAAAATCCCTGGAACTCACTTTGTATTCTGAATGAGTTACATATCTGAGGCAGATGTGTCATTTTCAGTTGACAAAAGTATGACACCTTCTTCTAGTGTAAATCTGAGTGTATCTTTTAACTACAGAATTATTACAGTGATTTCATAATGATGTAATGACTATACAGTGAATACAGTAGAAGTTTAATGCAGTTAGAACTGAATTCATAGTAAAAAAGAACTAAAATGTGCACATTACAATTAAAGTTATAGTTAGCTGCAGCTTAGTTAAACTTTCCTGAAATAAATGATTGCAATGGCATGTCAGCCTGTATGTGATTTAGAGACACAAGGTTAATTATGTTTGATAAAATTTTAAATCTTGCAACTCATCATTCTGGAGTAATAGAAGAGACTAACAGTGTCATTCTGATGTCTCCAGAGCTGTGCTGCTTGCTTGTTTATAATACTAAAGAGGAATAATAGCATCGAGTAGTTCAGTTAGAAAGGACCTATGAAGGTAATCGAGTCTACTGTCTGACCCCTGCATGCTATTTGTAGCTTTTTTTAGACATGCATAATGTTGGCTATCTTCCAGTCAGCAGGGACATCCCCATGCTTTTGGTAAACTGTTGAGAGGGTTCCAGCTACAACATCCACAGACTGCCTCAGCCAGCTGAATAAATTCCATCAGAGCTGGTGGACTTGCATTCAGCTGGTACCACTGGTCCTATGCAGTTCTGGTGACCACAGATGGAAAGTCACTGCTCTGCCAGCCATGGTCCTCCAACTCAGAGGATTTGGCAGCCCACACTTTATCACTGGTGTTAAAAACAGAGACACAGAAACACGTTAAAGCCTCTGCCTTTTCCTCATCCATACTTGTTAGTGACCATCAAGTTTCAATCCTATGTTTTCCTCTTTCTCTTGCTGTTAACATACATTAAAGGTTTTTTTTGTTTGTTTGTTTGTTTTTTTTTCTAGCACACCCTGGCCAAGGTGAGCTTTGGCTTTTCTTGTTTTCTTCCCACAGATGTGAACTGCCACTTTATCATCTCCCTATGAAGCCTGACTGTGCTTCTGGAGTTGATATACTTTCTTTTTCTGCACACGTTCAGGGAGGAGTTACCTGTGCAGCCATGCCAGCCTTCTGCCCTGCTTGCTTGACGCGTGGCACAGTGGGATTGTGTGCTCCTGGCCTTCTAAGCACACCTCAGTCTTCTGGAGAGCCAGTTTCCAAAGGACCCTGCTCACTATCTGCCTTAGTAGCTTCAAGTTTGTTCACTTAAAATTCAGGGTGGCAACTCTTCTATCTTCTCATTACACCAAAAGTTTTGAACTTCATTTCATTTCGTGACCACAGTAGCTGAGACAGATACCTACTGTCACATCTCCAATAAGGCCTTCTGTGCTCTGAAACAACAGACCTAGGAGGGCCTTTCCTACTTGTCTCTCTCAGGACTTGTCAGAGGACATTACCTTCAGTATGCTTCAGGAATTTCCTAGATGTGTTTGTTGTGGCAGTGCAGTGATTCCAGCTGATGGGAGATTTCAGCTTCCCAGACAGAAGGATGATTTGCACAAGCTTGTTATATTTCTGGGAAGCTAACATAAATAAAAAGAGTGTAGAGGTGTAATGGCAAAATGGCAAAACTGAACTTCAGTGCTGCTGTCTCAGTAATTTAGGGATCATCTCAGTGATCTAAACTGTATCTATGGCTGTCGTGTCAGAAAAGTGCTGTGTGACAGGCAAATTACTGGCATATCAGTTGTGAAATATCCTGGTGTGTGGTAGCTTTAATATATGTTTATTTAGGGTTCTTTGTTAGCTTATTTCCTTTAGCCACAACTGAAACAAGAAGTGTTGAGGTTGAGACAGGTTTGTGACTTGTTTGCTTGCTGCTTGTTTTGTAGAGTTGTTAAAGGGGAGGGAGAAGCCATACCTTGGTCTGTTTGTTGGTCAGGACTTTGTTTCTGAAGAATCTGGAGCCTTGTAGTTGCTTTTGAGGAGGATATATTACTAACTCAATGCTACCCTGGTGTGTGGATTTTTCCGTGTGTGGGGGGGGGGGGGGGGGGGTGGAGAAGGGAAGTCATGTTAATGAATTTTACTATTTTATGTCTCTGGTATGAAATTTTACCAGATCTGGGAATTTTCTCTGGTTTTGTATAGAAAGAAAACTTCACCAAGAAGAAATCTTTACTGTTCTTTGCCTTCTGACAATTAAGCATTAAATAAAACTTGAAAGTGTTGACCTTTCTGAAGAGGATGGGGGTATTGCTGGGAAGCATCTTGTATGATTTGCTGCTTTTTAGTTTCAGTAGTGCCAGGGAGCTCAGCATATGGCAACAGAATCCAGCTTTCCAGAAGACTCAGTTGAATGCTAGGCTGCTAAGGAGAATGGGAGTAAAACATGTCTCTTGTCCTTTTCATTGTGTTTGTGATAGTAAAGAATACATTGTGTATACATGAGACTCTTGGTCCAAAATTGCTGTTGAAGCTCAAAATATGTTGCTTTTTGCATTTATTTGTAAATGTTGGAGAAAGAAGAATTAGCTGTACCTTGTCTTTTGTCCAGCCTGACTGCCTTAATATTAATATTACTCTGCGCTGTACAACAGCAGTCATTCTAGATTCAGTTGTTGTCTTGCTTCTCCTATGATGCTACATCTGAAGCTGTCAGCTGGAGCTTGGGCCACAGCAGTACTGAATGTCAGGTAGTTGCCTTCTTGGCTTTACCTGGATGAGCTGTAGAAACACCTGTGTTTTCATCTGCATTGCAGTGAAGGAGCTGGTTAGCAGTAGAGAAACCCAACCACTCCTCTTATGTTGATGGTTCTGTAAATGTTTAAGTAGCTGCACACATTAACAGTAGCATTTTTGCCCTTTTCTGGGTCATGCATTTCAAGTTGGACAGGGGCTCCAGTATTGTAGTAGAACAACTTGATTTAGCTTTGTGTTCCGTACAATTTGTGAAGCTTGAACTTGTTTGGGTTTGGCCAAAGTTTTCTTTCTAGTGTCAAACATAAATTTCCATAGAAATAATGGTTAATAGCACTTCATAGACATACAGAAGCTTCACTACAGTACCTGAAAGTGTCTTTGCTGTGCTGCTCTGAGTTCTGAAGTGTGTTTTCCTTCTATATAGCAAAGGAGAATCTACTGTGTTCAAGGCTCACACAGCAACTGTAAGAAGTGTTCATTTCTCCAGCGATGGCCAGTCCTTAGTTACGGCTTCTGATGACAAAACAATCAAAGTGTGGACAGTTCACAGGCAGAAGTTTTTGTTCTCACTCAGTCAACACCTGAATTGGGTTCGTTGTGCCAGGTAAGTACAGCTCTCTGTTGGTGGTTTCTCCTTCAAAATAGAAACTGAGCATTGTGGTCTCATCACAGAATCACAGAATGGCCGGGGTTGGAAGGGACCTCAAGGATGATGAAGCTCCAACCCCCTGCCACATGCAGGGCCACCAGCCTCCACATTCAGTATTAGACCAGGCTGCCCAGGGCCCCATCCAACCTGGCCTTGAACACCTCCAGGGATGGACGGGGCATCCACAGCCTCTCTGGGCAGCTGCTCCAGCACCTCACCACTCTCACAGTAAAGAATTTTCCCCTCATGATTCAAATGTGTCCAGTGACTGAAATGTGCTGTTAACCTGCAGAGAGAGGCCTCAGATAGCAGTTGTGTACCCATTTTATATTTCTTTAGTGATCTTTTCTGCTTAGTCCTGTCTTTTTCTTTGTATCCGTCTTTAGTTTTGTATCTTGAATTTACCAGCAGAGGTAAATGAAGGATTATAATATAATTGTTTTTGCATCTTGGTTGCCTTCAGTCTCGTCATGCATCTATTCAAAAAGGGTCATCAGTGCCTCCTCATTAGCATTTGGTTAAGGAGAATACTTATGATTACATAATAATAATCTACTAGAGTTTTGGTGTGTCATGTTATTCATTTTACACATTCAAAAGTGCAGCTAAAGATCTTTGCTTTTTCTGTGATAACAAGCAGGTACGCAGAATGCTGAAAGGGCTCTCATTACCAAATCATCATTTCCTTGTTACTGCTTCCAAAAGTCAGTTTTCAGCGATCCAGCATAGTTCGGAGGGATTTTTATGTGTATATATATTTAGGGTAGAGCTGCAGGTTTACATAAGTGTGATAATTTCATTAGATGCTTTCATGGTGGCAGTGACCTGTAGTACTATAGATGTCCAAAGAAGAGTAGGTGGGATGTGTTTTCTGCCATGCATGGTGTTCTTCATTTAGACTCAAGTCCTGATCCTGTATTACATTTGCCTCCGAAGCTGTTTGTTGATCTCTCTTATATTAAGTTCCCATCTAAAAATTTCACATACATTCATTTGATGCACAAGAATGATGAAGCTTCTCCTCCTAGAGCCATTATCTTGGAAGTAATTACATTGCTGTGAATAGCTGTGGCAAAAGTAGGAATTGTTTTGAGTCAGGATAGAGCAACAACTTGAGATCCATTTGAAACAAGTAGGACAGGGGACCTTAAGTGAGACTGAAGACTTGCTGTAAGTGCATTGAATCATCTCCAGGCATTAGGGGTAGCTCGAGGGCTTACAGGTTGTTTTTTCTTCCCTCAACCTCTGACAATTGGATTTTCAGTCTAACTAACGTCAGTGTGGCTTCCTGAAAGATGAAGTGTGTGTTTACAGACTGACAAAGCTGGCCAAATCCAGTTGATCCTGGACACCTTTAATTTTGGTCCACATCTTAATTGCCATAACTCTTCTCCTAGATTCTCTCCTGATGGACGATTAATAGCATCAGCCAGTGATGATAAAACTGTCAAACTGTGGGACAAAACTAGCAGAGAATGTATACATTCCTTCTGTGAGCATGGGGGGTAAGTACCTGCCAGGGTGTAAGGAATGGCCTTGTGATTGTTGAAGTGGGGCTGTGTGATGGATGTTCATCTGTTTTTGTTTCTGCAGCTGGAGATTCCTCCCCTGGAAATAATTTCCACCTCTTAGGAAAACATCAGTACCTATTACAGAGGGCAGCCATCAGAGAATGAAATGCAAAAAGAGCATCCAGAATTGCTCTGATCTTGTCCTAAGTTGAAGTGAACTAAAAGCAAAAAATGCTTTGAATGCTTTGTTGCATCCTCAGAGTGACAAAGAGTTACTCAAAAATGTTTTTTCTTTTTCAGTTGTCAAATGAGGAAATTTTGTTTCATACAAGATGTTGAGCTGCATCAAAAGTTAATTTGTCAAGGAATACAAAATGAGTTCTTAAGAGTACTGAGATGGGCCTGTTCCCAGCTTCTCAAGTGGTCATTAATTTTACCCAATTTCGTGCAAGATGTTCTTCACTAAAGATTAAGTTTTTTACTGTAGTTTTGTGTTAAAAGAAAATGGAAGAAAAATGATTGCATACAGATCCAGAAAGGAAGTTGGTCTCTACTCCACTGTCTTGTGAGTAGCAGCATGGGGTTTGAGGCAGAAATTAAATAATTTTAAAATAGAAATGAATTGAAGACTAATAATGGAAAAATACAAAATCTGTGTTCATTTTTGTATACACTGATCTAGAAATACTGCTAAATTAGTAAAGGGCACATATTAGGTAAACATTTACACTCCAAAATGTTCTGTGGTCAGATCTCTTAAATTTCAGGAGGCTCTTAAAACCTACAGCTCCTAACACAGCAATAATGAAGACCTTTGAGGCAGTTATTTTGAGATATGATCCTGCAGTCTGCTTGGGTTTATGAGCTTGGTCCTAAAATAAATTTGTCAGTGTGAATTTTCAATTTATTTCCTCCTTTCCACAATGTTCACTGTATCGTGATGTAGTTTTCCTTCCTGAAAAGCCAGCTTTTTGATCTCAACCAAAGCTGAATATAAACAGTTGGATTTAACTACAATTTGCAGGTTTGCAAATCACGTGGAGTTTCATGCCAGTGGTACATGCATTGCTGCAGCTGGTACAGATAACACTGTGAAGGTGTGGGATGTTAGGATGAACAGACTCCTCCAACATTATCAAGGCAAGTTAAGATCTTTGAAAAACCTGACCTGTCCATGTTTTGGTATGGATTGTCTACAGTTCCAGGAATGTCTGTCACCTGCTGTCTTTGCAGGAAGGTTGTGGCTTAGGCCCTCAAGGGGAAACCTTTCCTCACCAGCCTCCTGCTTTGCTTTGTTCTAGCTCAGAGATCACTTCTTGGCTATTGATAAGAAATGCTTTTGTTGTGGTTTCTCTTTGCTCACCATGGAGAAGGGGGAAAAAAAACCCACAACGCTGGAACTATCCCATGTTGCAGGTGTGGTTTGGTGATACCTGCTGTGCCACTTAGCTTCTATTTACTTCAGGAAATGATGTGCAGTAAAAAAGATCTGGCATTTGCCACCTAATTAAAAATAAAAATAAAAAAAAAGAAAAAAATAACAAAACCAGCAGCTTAAGTTCGTTTATCCTTGGAGTAACTAGCTTTTTATTTTGGAGGCTACATTTAAGTTTTTTTCACCCTTACTTTCAAAACTCTCTATTCTTGTCAAATGGATTAGTGCTGTTATTTGGTAGAACTGAGTATTGATAACAGATCTTCCCCATCCCTGCAAGCTTCTGTGAGCTTATTTTACTGTTTTGTGCATATTAGTTGAGCCTAAATTTGGCTGCTCTTCCTTTATGATAAATGATTTATGCAAAAAGAAGTTGGGGAGGAGCAGGAACAATCTGCAAATTTTGGAAGCCTTCAGTAATTTTCTGTGTACAGGGGGCTGTTCTGCTCTTTGTATTTTGGTCACATAGTCTGACTGTTTTGCACTGAACGTGACATCGTCATCATTGGTAGTTTTCTTCTTGGGTTAAAATTATACATGTGTGTATGTGTACACACACATCTGTGCACATGGACACATATGTACACGTGTATTTATGTGTGCATATACAGTATTCCTCCACGTGAATTATGTTTTATTCTTGGCTTCTAAGTTCAAGCTCACATTTTCAAGTGCATTGTTTCTTTGCAGCCAGGTCAAACAGTGCTTGAACTATTTAAGTTTTAAACTGTCTGAGCATCTCAAACTCTCATATAAGGTTATTTTTATTTTACTTATTTCCGTGGCTGTTACTGACTCATAATCACTTCTAGTTCTGATAACAGTCTCATGGAATAGAGCCTGTTGAGGATTGTTATTCCAAATCATTGTCATCAGACCAGCTACATCATCAGCAGTGAATGCTGACATTCGTATTGTTGTGAGCCTTACCATAACTTGGCAATGCCTTGCTGAAGTCTTGCTGCTAACATAGGCAGCAAGTGTAAGTACTTCAGTGGTGTCACGTTGTCCCATAACCTATTTTATCAGCTTTTCAACAGTGACAAGATTTGCAGCCACTGTATCATTTGGCTGAAAAATGGTCTCTTTGCTTTCCCCTTACTACTATCAAATTGTCTGAGTGTAATGTGGTAAAGGTTCAACTGCCAGGTTTACTTTTGTCTCAGGGTTGTATATTTTGCCTGTTTCTTACCCTTACTAAATAGCATTTTTGGCTGACACTCTTTCCATTGAAGAGATCTTTTCCTGTTACCAGTGTGTTTTTAGCAGCTACTGTGCAAGTCCTCATCATTAATTAAATTGTGAGCTTAAAGTTGTTGTGAAAGCCAAAGAAATGTACAGCTGCTGTTGGCCGTCACTTCGTGCACCGATGCAAATACTTCAAACTGCATTCACAACATATTTTCAAGATGACTTTGTTAATTCTGCTCTATGAGGGGTTTCACGTGGACCTTCAGGCTGAACCTGCTTCAGTTTCGTGGCTTTCCCAGGTGGAGCTGCCCTCTCAGTCCCACTAGGGGGAGTCTCTTTCCTTTCTATGTGCTCACGCTGCCTGATTTCAGGGGAATCCATTTTAAATACGCGGTTGCACTGAGGAGTTAATGGCTAAGCAGCCCCGCCGCAGACTCTTACGTGTTGAAGTCTGGTTGTTTTCCAGGAGGGGTAAGTCGTTTAGCTGGGCTGCTCCCGTTGGCAGGCCTTGTTCCAACTATAACATTTGCAGAGGAAGATTGGATGTGGAGTGCAAACTGCAACTTCCTGCATGGTGTGTGTTTAGAAAAGTAAAGATGCTCTGGTCCCATTTGCTGTTCAGAAAAGTAAACAGATGCTTTATTCACTTGCCTAGTTAGTGCTAACTCTTTTTGTACAGCAAGTCAACCCCTAATTAAAATGGTCAGTATTTATTACCTGAAGACTTTTTTTCCTGCATGAAGGTGTGTGTAGGGCATTTCACTTGCACGTCTGTGGAAGCAGAACCTAGTTATTCATGGCTGGTTCAAAAGAGCGCTTGGTACAAGTCTACACTTCAGGCAGAGCTGTTTGGTGGGTAGCAGCTTCTGGGCTTATGGCCGTGCCAAGTGTGTACTGGGATTTTTTTTTTGCCTGCTTGTCACAACTTCTGTGTATTCAGTGCCTGCATGGCTGGAGTGGCTCAGTGTTCAGCTGCTAACTTGTAAATGCAGCGGTTGGGCGCGACGTCCGTTGCTGAACTGGAAGATATTTTTCTCAGGCTCTGACAGCTGCAGTCAGCTTGTAGCAGCGTGGCTGTGGGAGATGTCACCTTGTGCTGCACCCCAGATACTGGTTACAGTGTGAAATTGCTGGCTGTGTTGGCCACCTTCTGGGGAAGATGCTGTGAATGCTGTTTTGGGAGGTATGAGTTGGTGTGGCAGAAGAAGGATGCAGTTTTCCCTGAGCTTAGGCAGACAAGAGCTGCTTAGGCAAGAAGCTGCTTCCACGGGCACAGCCTGTGTTACTTCTTTCCATTATGAAAAGTTTTTCACAAAACTGGAATTACTGCATTGACCATCTGGAACTCCAAGGATATATCATTAGTTTCATCTCTTTCATATTTATTCCTGTTAGGACTTGCTTTTGTTGACATAATATAAGCTTGTATCTGAATATAGACAGTGAAGGGTCGAGGATATTACAGATTTCTCAGATTGAAATTTTCCAAGGAAACGTGTATTTAGTGTTCTTTTAAAAGCTAAAATTCCACATAGACTTTTTGTCCAGTACAACATAATAAGGGTGAGGGGTGGAGAGGACGATCTAGCTGCCTGTTGCCAATGGCATTCACCTATAAGACAAACTGTGGACAAGCTACTAGTCTTGTGTTAGGATGGTTTTTATCTGTGTGTTTTTTCAATCATGAAGCTCAAGAAGAACTGTGCTGTAAGAACTCAAGCTGAGTTAACTGTGTTTGAGAGTTTGAAAAGCATACATGTTCAGTATCACAGTGAGTGAGATTGTTTTCAGATTCCTCCTTCACATTCACACGTAGGTGTGAAAGAATTGATGCTAGTGTCTAAAACTGCATTTTACTTGTTCATTTTTAACAGGCAGTTTCAATCTGCCACGTACATCAGACTCCTAAGGGGGCATAGGTTTAGTTTGGAGTTGTTGAGAGGGATTGTGTCAGTAGTAGTAGTAGGGGTTGTATCAGTAGTTTCAAGACAGAATATCGGTAGGGCAGTTGGTGTAATTAAGAAGAATTGGATAGTTAAAGCTCTCTTCAAGCGTAGTCTTACTATTTGATAATGTCACAGAAGCTTAGAAAGCTGTGGAGAATTGTATGTCTTGTAAATATATATATCCACATTAGTTTATTTTGCAAAAAGTCAGGGGGAAAGAAGTTCTGTATGAGGTAGGTGCTTGATTTTACAGTAATGTAGAAGCGTTTTTTCCTTAGGTCTCTTCAGAATAACTCTTAGGTTTCATGTTTGTTCAAAAAGGGTTGCTTTATTGCAGTCATAGAATTGTAGAATCACCAGGGTTGGACAAGATCCTCAAGATCACACTCCTAACAGTTTGTCTACTCATTCTTGTTATTTTTTCTGTGGTAGGGAATTGGATGGCTGAAGACATAATGTTTGTGTTGGACCATTTTCAATTTTGCTGGTTCTTTTTTCCTAGTTCTTGCTAAACCTAGCATTGGTTAGAGTCAGGGAATAACTAAAGAATGATAATTAAAAACAAAAGCAACCAAACGAACACCCCTGCGCAATACCAATGTTAAGTTTGTGTTCCACAGGAGTCTCAGCCTTCTCATTTATATATGAGCTTATAGATTCTATTCTAGAATTACTGGGGAACGAGAACAGCAGCTCCCCTGTGGTCAGATATGTCAGCGTCCCTCTCTGTGGCAGAACTGTATAACTCACTTGTGAATATAGTTACATTATAGGACTACACTGGAAGCTTTTATAGTCTTAAATCTCAGAATAATTGGCAAAGTTTCCTCTTTCAGTGAAGTGGTGGCTGTTTTTACAAGAATTGAATGCTGCCCTTGTTCTCCAGTGCTTTGAGGAGTTTGGTGGAATGTTTCCCTCTTGACAGTTTTCCTATTAAACTTTGTAACAGACATTGGAATGTGCGTGTACTTTATTTTATTCTTTTGCCTCAGGCTTATGTAAACTGGTCTCAGTGATTACTGTATGTATCTTTTACATCCTTAGTGCACACCGCTGCGGTAAACAGTCTGTCCTTTCACCCATCTGGAAATTACCTGATTACTGCTTCCAATGATTCAACTCTCAAAATTCTGGACTTGCTCGAAGGAAGACTTCTGTATACTCTCCATGGTCACCAGGTGAGGAGAAGTGTTTTGTATGAAAGCACAGAAGCACGCAACTCACTGGGCAAATCTGTGCTCAAGCTCTGCATGTCAGTGTTTGTGGCCAAAAGTCTTTTGAAAACTTCCTTGCTGACTAAAATGATGATGATGATAATAATGAAAACCTTTGAGATCATCGCTGTTAGGCGTAAGGGAGGAAAAGGAGGTAAGATGGGAGCAGAGAGAATAGATGATGACAAAGCAAGATGGTCTGAGTGCTCAAATACTGAGGATGAAGCCTAAGGCCCAAGGGATACCACCAGTGCTGTGCTTCAAGTTCTAACACTGCTGTGCAGTCTCTGTTCCACAGATCAGACCCCTCCCTCTCTAAAGAGGTGCAAACAGCACTCTGCCTTCTGACATGAGTGAAGATGCATGCTGTTTGTCTGACAGTAGGTGTAAAATGGAGGAAATTGTATTTTGGGATGTCATTTGGGTGTGTTTCCATTTTGTTAACTGACTGAATTAAATAATTGGGAGTGATAAATACTGCCAGCTGGTTAGACTTAACTGATTGAACTATTAGTATTATGCTGCCGGACATGTTCCTTGTGAAGTTAATTATATATGAATGCTTGGAGCTCTCATTTTAAATAAATTGATTAATTTTATTGTCAGTTCCAATTGGGGCTCAAAGGCACCAAAAAATGTGTTTCAAAGATTCATTTTCCTAAGGGACAAAACAAATTCCTAACCCACTTTCTCTTTGTTATATTGAGGCTGAGTTTTGAAGCATCAAAACTATCTGGGGAAAATCATACCCTGAAGCTGCTGGCTGGTTGATTCTGGGCAATAGCAACATCTGTGTAAGCTGTGGAGCTGATAGTTCTGATTTCTTGTGGCTTTATGCCTAGTGATTGCTTTATCTGATACCATAAAATCCCTGAATTCATTCAGTATCTTCTCCCTAACTTTGTATTAGTAAACTTTTCTCCTTTTTGTGGTATTAGTGGGTAAATACAGCAACTTCATACTTGAAGTTCTGCCTCATGGAAAGATCTGATTTAAACTCCTTTGGTCAGTTTTTGTGCTGAAAGGAATGGAATAAAGATTTGAAGAGAAAATAACAAATGCTGTGTATCTCAAGACATAAACTTCAGCTGCATAAAACTTTCTTCTTTGGAAGGTGGTGAGTGGGTGCTAATATCAGATAGGACTTCAAAGCTTTTACCTATTGTTCTAATCTGATTTTCATATTTGTCTCTTTTGTTAATTGGTGAAGAAAAAGCTCAGGAAGTAGCTTTCTGGAAAAGGGTCAGTGTGGAGGGAGAGTGGATCTTTGTGCCTTTCATACTTCTCCTAGGAAGCAGTGTGGATGGTTATTGTTTGTTTGGAAGCTGAACCTGCTTTCCATTCCTTCCTCCTTTCTGAAATGTAGACAGTTTAGCTTTGAATGAGAATCCAACATGGATTATTGCAAATGAGGTCCTTAGAATTAGATAATAGAAAGACCTTTTGGACCGGTGCTGTACTGAACTCAGGATTTCTACAAAACAATTGTTTCTTAAATCATCTGTTCACATCTGGGGTTAAAGCCCCTTGATTTTATTTTATTTTTCCCAGTTGTTTCAGATCACTGAGATAACAGCCATCACTCTGTCCTAGCCATCTAACTGGCATTGGAAAGGCTTTGACAGCAATGCAGCTAGCTGCTGTTGTGGGGTTGTACCTCTTCCATTTTGGAAACAAGCAGAAGTATAAAAGTGGCAGACAGTGCTTTCTGATCTTCTTTTAAGGGTGTTACACTGAGCTGAAATAGGAATAGAACCGAGTCCTGGCATAATCCTGAGTTGGCTTTCACTCTGCTGATTACTGTATTGTGAGGTTTTTGATTTCTGATTCGGCAGATGTATCTTAACTTTTCACTTAATAAGCATGATAACCTGTTCCTTGTTCTCAGTGTTGGTGTATAAATGTGGATTTTTTGATCCTCAGGACCTTTTTCCTGCAGTCTCACTGTGATTTCTGCCAGCATCTCTAAAAATGAAGTGGGTATGGATTTTTGTTGTTGTTCTTCATTAAGTAGATTTGCGTTTTCAAGGGAGGGCTGTAGGTTAATCACCAAATAAACAGCCTGTTCTGAAGACATTCCTGAGTTGTGACTTTGTGTGGGCGACTGTGTTGGTCCTCAGTTCTTATTCTGGCAGCTGACTGTTGCTGTGTTGTTCTGGGGAGGCTGTAAGTGGACGCTTGAAGGAAAATGCCTTAATGTCCTTTTTATGTACTTTGACGCAACTGTTGGAGTGCTGGGAATTTGTTACCAGCTGATTAGCTGTAGTTTACATAGGGAGGACTGCATTGCTGTCTTTTAAAGTTGTGATGGAGCTGGCCCTGTTGTAACAGAAGGATCATTAGAGGCAGGAGTTTGTAGCTCGGAGCTGACATCTTGCAGCTGTGAGATATCATCCTGTTCTGTTCTGCATATTTTCATTCTAGCATGCTTCAAGCTGTAAAGCACTATTGCCTAAACTCATACAGATGAGACACTGGGTTGGTATGTAAGTCCATCTCTGGCACTGAATCATCACGGAGGAACACAATGTTTTGGAGCATCTAGGTAGTTGCTAGAGAGTAGCAGGTTGTAGAGCATTTCCAGACAGTTTCTGTAGTGGCATAAATATTCCTTGTAAATATTTAGGAGACGGCGCTTGGTTATGTGTATAAATAGGAGGCCAGAAAATAAATTCTGAAGCAACTTCAACAGCCAAATAGCTGTGTTCCACTTGCCTGGGTGGTATGAGTGCTCTCGGCTTTCCTGGTTGACTTAACAGCAGGATTTTCTGAGTGGGTGCTCAAGAAATGAACATGCTACTTAACTACCTGCTGCCAGCTCTTCATAGATGTCAGTAAGCATCCATGCAGGCCTTGCCATCCCTGGAGGGTGCGAAGACAGTCAGGATTGCACAGAAGTGGATCAGCCCAAGGAGAGAGGGGTTGTGCATTATGATAAGCATTTGGCTTTTGATGAGCGTTTCTGAATATTGAAAGGAAATGAGCGCTCTGTTCTTCCCTTCTATGTGCTTTCTGTTGGTGGTTTTTTGTGTTGTTGTTTTTTTAAACTGGAGCTTTCAGGAATCTAAAAGATATTAATTACGAGGTGCCGGTATGTTAGGGAAACAGAACAGATTTCCAGCTGTAGCACACCTTACTCTCTGCTGGGAAGGTGCAGGCTTGGCTTTCTCACTCAGTGTAGCTGGGAAAGGCTCTTTAAAACTCAGTCCATTGACAATTATTAAAACTGGGGGCATTTAGCATGAAAACATGCCATTTACCTTTAGAACCTCAATCCTACGTGCTTTTCTTAATTTCTCTTTCCCTTTCTCTTCCTTATGTTTTCACTATCATTGTGCAGTTTTTAAGAATCCAGTGGCTTGTATTGTAAGGATAAGCAACACAGATGCCACTTCAAAGTGGTTTCAGATCACCCAAGAAAGGTAATCCAGTCGCAGTCTGGTAACGAAGGAATTGCTTACCTGTTTCAGGGCTTGTGGACCATTCCAAAGGAGGCAGTGTCCAAGTAGAGATGCATCCCTTGCAGCAGCCAGCCCTTGCATGAGCTTAGAGATCACAGCTGCTCCCACCTGTGCTTCCAGAGCTGGTTATGCCCCATCAACAGGTGTTCCATCCCTGGTTCAGGCTGTGACCCAACGGTTCCCATACACTCAAGCCCTTCATGGCATGAACCAGTGATTGAGTGTATCAGGGTCAAACTGTCCTTTACAGTGTAGTACATAATTGCAGTTCAGCAGAGATACAATTTGCTGTGACACTGTTATTATTTCATGGGTACAGTTTTTCCAGAAAGTGGCTGCAGTTTTCAGTTCTGTCCTTCCGGCTTGTTTTGCAGATGTTCAAAAAGTCCATCATTAAATGTCACTGAAGAAGGCAAGTGTCATGTAATTCTTCAGTTACACCTGACCTCCTGCTGCTTCTGCCTCTGTCAGTCATCTCAGGGGAGCTGAAGAGGTGTTTAGTGGGTGCCAAGAGAGGCAGACCTGCCCTCTGTGGCAGACTGCATGCTGTATTCCTGTCCTGCATAAGTCTCTGCTTGGACATAAGCACATCCAGGGCTTTTATACCACATCCTCTGACTGATGGATAATTACCTCAGGTACCAAAGGAGGGTTCTGATCTGTCAGAGAGGTATAATTATGGTCCTCTTTGTGGTGAAAATTGGGGTGTGTATTATAATTTCTGATGGCTGTGTGTCAGTTACTGGTGGTGTTACCATTCCTCTTCCTTCTGATATTCTTCCCTATGGTGCGAGTATTCCATGCCAATTTGGCCCTACTTGCACTTCCCAAGGCCAGCTTGCTTTTTGGGTTCCAGGTGTAAGTTCTCAGGGGCAGGCACCAGAAGGTTATTCATCATTCCAATTTAGGGTTTTGGTCACTGTCAGTGGTTTACGGGTTGGTTTGGCCCAATTCTGTGACTGGTGGCTTGGAGGGATTTGTGAATCCATGCCTCCAAGAAGGGGAAACAGGGGACCCCAAAATAATTAAAAACAGCGGCAACAGTCTGAGAAGAAACAAGCTGATTTACTGAATATGGAATTTGAATGCAAGTTAACACACACTATAATACAATATAATTAGAATTGAAGGTAATGAATCAGATATAATGAAAGTATCTGAAAGCTGTTGGCCTTACATTAGTGCTGTGGCGATGCTTGAGTTGAGACAAGCAGCAGTGAGGAGAGCCGAAGGAAAACAAAAACAAAAAGGGACATCAGGTGACCTTGCCAGGAGTTCCATCTCCTCTCTGACCACAAGGCCCCCTAGGGTATGTAGCTGTTCTTCTCTTCCAGACAGGTGCCCGGAACTGGAGCATTAACAGTTTAACTCCCAGCACACTACGTGATGTTATGTTGTGGAATAACAATAACCAAAAATCATAAAACCACGACTGTCATATATCACTGCCCTTGGTTTGGATCCTAAGGGAGGAGGCCCGAGCTGTTTGTAGCATATCCAAGGTACTGGGTCTGTCATCTTCAGGTCTTTCTTTCAGGTCTCTCACAGCATTTCATGTAGTCTTGTAGTCTACCCCAGCAAGGACTGGGGGTCAGTCCTCAGAGCAGCTTCTGGAATACATGACGCCCCTCTATCAGGCCCTCTGCCATCGAATTATAAGGCGGATGGAATTGCCATTCAGTGTTATTTTCCTCAGCCCACTTCTGTGCCATTGCTCCTGTAAAGTGTATGCCCCCATCACTTTCTGTGACTTGGGGAGTCCCATGTGCTGCCATTAGTTTAGTTATTGCCTTGATGATACAGGCTTGATTTTCTTTTGTCACGGGATAGGTCTGCAGTAATCCTCCTCCTGTGTTGATGCAGGTCAAGGCGTACCTGGCCTCTTCAGATTGAGGGAGGGGTCCTATATAGTTGACCTGCCATCTCTGCAAGGGATGGTGTCTTCACGCAAGACATGCTGTTGTTTCTGACAAAGGTCTCAGTTACATCCTGGAGCATGCTTCACATTCTTGACATGCCTGGGAGATACGTGACATTCAGATGGGCAGCCCCATGCTTTTACTGCCATCCACATTGTCGTCTGTCCAGAGTGTCGCAACTTGTTATGTAGCCATCATTATCTCTTGGAAATCTTTTAGCCATCTTAACCAAGTTAGTGTGTTGGCTTCTTCATTCCTTGGTGACTGCATGAGCTGGTGTCTGGATACATGGTAGGCATGGACTGTTCTATGCCTAACCATGGTCCAGATATCCAACCACCTGTCTCTGCCCCAGATTGGTTGGGCGTGGATATTCCAGTCCTGAGTGGCCCACTGTGCAACCCAAAGCTTTATAACCATCCACACTATTCTTGGCTCAGCCCACTGGCTACTCTGTCTATCCCCTGGCTGATAAAGCCAAGTGATGGGATGGTCAATATCACATCTCAGGCTCTGTATGTTCTTTGGTGCTCAAATGTGTGTTTCTGGTTTCTCACCCGCTTTTGGTGTTTTCCTAATAGTCCTGATCTGTTTTTCCATCTCTTGCTGTCAACAGTTTACAGGCTGGTTCAACATGGTTCTGTGCCTAGTGGGGTAGGGGAACCATTGGACCCACACTCAGGAAAAGGGGAAGGGCCTAAAAACATAACAGTGGCAACAATCTGAGGAGGAAAAAACTAATTTCTTAGAAAAGATATCAGAATGCAAGGTAACACAATATAATACTATATAATTGGAATTGAAGCTAATCAAATAAAATCGGAGAGAGGGTGTCTGAAAACTGAAGACCTTACTCTTATGCTGAAGGTGAGATATCTAGCTGGGCTGAACAGAAAGGGAAAAGAGAGAGTGGAGTCTTGTGACCTAAAGACAATTTTTATCTTTCCCTCTCAGTGGAAGTGCAGAGTCTCCTGGGGTGTGTAGTTCTTCTCTTCTGAGAACCAGGTACCTGGAAAATTGTCAGTCTGTGGAACTGGAGCATTAACTCTTTAACTCTCAGTGCATTACATGATGTTATAATGTGGAATACCAATAACAAAAAATATATAAAACCATGACACTTGTTCTTCTACTCTTTGTCATTACGGGGTCTGTCTGTTTGCTGTCTTCCTCCTATGGTATGGAATGACTGAAAGCAGTGTGAGCAGCTGCAGTTTCTTTGGGCTGTTTTATTTTTGTGTGTATATGTGTTTTTTTGGTTTGTTTGTTTGTTTTTGTATCTTTAGTCAATGAACTCATACCTGGGATTCCAGTGTACTTGTTGCTGTCTCTGATTTGCTTCCCAGGCCTCAGCACCATTCATCCCTCCTTTATCCCCCTAGCAGCCCCGCGGAGAAGGACCTGGGGATCCTGATGGATGAAAACCTTAATGTGAGCCATCAGTTTGCTCTTGCAGCTTGGAAAGCAAATGATATCCTGGGCTCCATCAGAAGAGGGGTGTCCAGCAGAGGCAGGGAGGTGATTGTCCCTCTCTGCTCTGCTCTTGTGAGGCCCCGTCTGCAGCACTGTGTCCAGGTCTGGACCCCCAGTACAAGAAAGACAGGGAGCTGGTGGAGAGGGTCCAGAGGAGGGCACTGAGATGATCAGGGGGCTGGAGCACCTCCCCTACAAAGACAGGCTGAGGGAGCTGGGCTTGTTCAGCCTGGAGAAAAGAAGCTGCAGGGTGACCTCATTGCGGCCTTCAGTACCTAAAGGGAGCCTACAGACAGGAGGGGAATCAACTCTTTGAAAGGGCAGATAACAGCAGGACAAGGGGAAATGGTTTTAAGTTGAGGGAGGGGAGATTGAGGTTGGACGTCAGGGGGAAATTCTTTACAGAGAGAGCGGTGAGGTGCTGGAACAGCTGCCCAGAGAGGCTGTGGATGCCCCGTCCATCCCTGGAGGTGTTCAAGGCCAGGTTGGATGGGGCCCTGGGCAGCCTGGGCTGGTATGAAATGTGGAGGTTGGTGGCCCTGCGTGTGGCAGGGGGTTGGAGCTTCATCATCCTTGGGGTCCCTTCCAACCCTGGCCATTCTGTGATTCCTCCTTGTACTAGGTAGTCCATTCTAAGAGAGTTTGAATGAATGTGCTGGCTGATATATTCCCTTCTGTGGGCAGCAAAGGAAGCAGTTGTACTCGAAAAAAGTTATTCATATCCTCTAGAAATGCCTTGTTCCAGCTCTTGGCACCTTTCTTCATTGTTGTCTGGCTCTTCTCTAGTATGAATTAGTTTCTCCCACGTTTTTAAAAAGTAAAATAATTCTGTCAGCATTGTTGACCCCACTTGTCAGTCTAGCCAGCTGCCCTCCTTTGATCTCAGAGAATGTGTATCATTAAACTTTTTACCACTGGTTTAATCTTGGATTCTCTCCAGACTGGCTCTTTTTCTTTCTGTTACGCTAAAGCTAAAATCTTTCTTCTCTTGAGTTAAATGGACTGCTGATGGTGTTGGCCCTGCTCTTTGTGAAATCGTCATCTTTCCTTCACTAGTTTTGCTGTGGAGGAAAAGCTAGTCCAGAAGACTTCCTCTGTGATCATCTGATTCTTATTTATAGATGGTACCCATTTATTTGTCATCTGTGTGCAAGTATGACTCCATGCTCCAAGCTTACTTCCATTCCTCCAAACCAATTCTTGACCTCTCCAGTATTTTTTTGAGAGATCTATTTTTAGATCAATGTTTGAGAGCTTTGTTTTCACAGATGCTCTTCCTTCTGTCTCTTGCCATGGCCTTGCCAACTGTTACAGATGCTACTAGCATTCTGCCAGTCATTGAGTCCCATAATCTGTATCTTGGCTTCAGATTCCATCCTTCTAAGGCAGTGAAGGCAGACTATGTTAAAGCCATTCAGAATAGTTCTCAGCATCTTTTCTTAAGGCTGCAATGTGTTTTGTGTTTGCTGATCAAACTGGATTGCTAAGGCAGTGAATGCTGTGTGGTTGTTAGCCTTGATCCATGGGTTCATTTTGGAGGTGCCCAGCGACAGTACAAGGGGCAGCAAGCACAAACTGGAACAGGGGAAGTTTCATGTGAACGTTATGAGAAACTTCTTTACTTGAAGGGCTGCAGAGCATGGGAACCCAGAGAGGTTGTGGGCTCTTCTCTGGAGATACTCAAATACCAGCCTGCTTGCTTTCTTGTGCAACCTACTGTAGGAAACCTGCTTAGCAGGGAGTTTGACTGGGTGATTGATAGAGGTCCCTTCCAACCCCCATGATTCTGTGATTCTCTAAGTGAGAAAACTTAGAGGTGGGAAAGGAGAAAGTAATCTCTGTCTCTTGGGGGCAGCCTGCACATCAGTTAGATTGCTGAAGATACTGTGCATCAGCAGCAGAGGATTAGATACAATCCTGTTATCACTGCTTTTGTATGGCTTTCTCTCTTTTTTTTTCTTTTGTCTGTGTGTTTCCAGGGCTGTAGGCCGCATCCAGAGCGAGAGCAGTGTGTCCTTTTGAAGGCTCTGTGTGCCTCCACTCTCCCTGGCACTCCTTTCTTACAGGAGGAAATGTGTGGAGCATTGATTAGTGTTGATGCTTATGTGCTTGCTACAGCAACACACAGAACAGTTAGTTGTAATAGTTTGTTATATCTGGGCGGGGTGCTGTAAATATACACAGCAAATGGACTTTTCACTTAATGTCAAATCTGTAGAGGATGCTGTGTCTGTCAGCTTGTTTGTCTCCCATCTTTGAACTTACCAAAGTACAGTTGGCCTTTGATATCAGTTTCTGTGTTGGGAGGAATATTTTCTGCTGTACTTCATTTTATTTTTTTTTCCCTTTCAGAACGCTGTGACTTTGGAGTCAGTTTAGTACCTAGTTTTATGTGATTTACATTGTACTAAATTCTGACTAAATACACTGAAATAGTTATACTGATGAAACCATTTTGCAACACGCTGCTGTTCTGCAGTGTTCCACTCTTCTGTCAGCTCCTAAACACTGAATCTTAAGAGACTTAAGCAGTATCTGGAATAGTTTCTTCACCCTCCTAACTGTACCTCAGGAGGCTGATTCTTTTAAATATAGCATCTGATACCCTGACAGACATAGATAGTCTGAATGGTTCCTTTCTCTTACATTTTCTGCTTCATTGAGAAAACTTTCTTTGAGCAATATTGTGCAGTTTCTGCCTGTGTATTCGTTCTGCTTGTCTTTTGTTTTTCCGTTTACTGTAGAGGGTCTGCATTCTTCATGGTGTGGTCAGGCAGCTGAACTGTTGGAGAAAGTGGGTGGGAGAAAGAGGCATAAGCACGCTTTGTCTCAGCTGATCCGTGACAGTGTCTCTCATTTGAAATATCTGCAGCAATTAGTGCTGAATTAGTTGTACAAGCTTAGTCACACTAATGATTGTGTGTGTACTTCAAGATTTCTACGGAATGTTTCTATTAGAAGGTCTAAGAAACCTTTTGAAATTGCTTCTAATGAAATGATAGCGTGGAAATATATTGCAGTGTTTTTTAGGAGTGTGGAACTCCTAGTTGAAATGCTAGTTTTGCTGGTATAACCTTGTGCCAGCAGATCTGAAGGCAAGGAAGGACTGCATGACGCCAAGTGCACTGAGTGTGGTGTGTTCATCCCAGATGTCATCTCTGTATTCATCAGGCTTTAAGATTTATGATGAAGAGTGCACCTTTTTAAAGACAGAGAGAAAGAACAAAGGAAAAACAGAAATAAGCTGGATCTGAATTTCACATCTGGAGCTCTTTGGGAAGACGTGAGCTCATATCAGAAAGCTCCTATTAGCACAGTCCATTCTTGTACCCTGTAGTAAAGTAATGAGGAGCTTCTTACCTGTCTTCTTAGATACATAAACTGTTACTTGGAAGAAGATAACTTGAAGTGTGGTGGAGTTTTCTTTTTGTAGTAGTGGTGATTCTTCTGATCGTTTTTCAGTCTGCTACAAACCCAGCTTTCTTTTTCAGCCAGCTCAGCCATAGGCATCCTCTGGAAATGTTTGTTTCAGCCTCTGCTCGTTCCAGCTTTGGCAAAAGCTCAGGCTTCAAGCGGTGCAAGGTAGTGGGTTTAACAGTTGACATCAAGAAAAAAATAGAAATTGTCTGGATCCTTGCCTGTTTATTCTGACTAGAACAGTTTGTCTCTTGTGCCTGTGCTTGAACACACTTAATGATTTCCCAGCTTTGTTTAGCTTCCTGGCTCATCCTTCCCATGTATTTCTTCCTGTAGGGTTGCCTTAAGATTGGAAACATATTAAAATAAATTTGTGGTGTGAAATTCATGCTTTTGCTCAAGTAGTACTTCAGTCAGTAGCATTTAAAGACTCAGGAATGACTTCCCAAAATGAAAGGCTTCTTTGAAATACTGTATTTTATGTGCCTGTGCTGTACGAAGGTGGGATCCTGGAGACATTAATTTGTGCATCTCTTCCATAAATCTATTAAGAAAGAGTCTGTTTCAAGCTAGTCTACTATTCTTCACTTAATATGACAACTACTGTCACATTGTAGCTTAACAGTGGCCAACTACAGTGCTGTAGGAGCACCTGCCTGCTTCTTGCACTCTCCATTGCTGCTGCAATGGAGTCCATTTGTTGCTTGTCTGCACATCCCGCGTGTGAGGGGATGTGAAGCATTGCTGCCTCCTCCAAAACTGTACTGTAGCACTCCTTACATTGAAGCTAATGTGCAAAGACAGATATGCTCTGCTGATGCTGCTCCATCTGCAACTCTTCGGCCACCTACTCTTCTTTGCAGTGGTGCTCAGACAGCCTTGTCCTTTTCTTCCTCCTGTGCTGAGAACCACGGGCTTGTTTGTTATGGACCTTGATGACTAGGTCATCAAAATGAATAACTGCCCTGAATCCTCTGCAGTTATCTGGGTTGTACAGATTCCTAGATGGGAAATTCTTCTAACCTTGGCCAGATTGATGCAAACTGATTGCGCTGGTTGATAACTGCTCAGGCATGACGTGAAGTTATTTCATGGTGGACTGGCAGGATCTTCTGTAGTGAGCATGGAATCTATGAGAGCACATGGTGGCTGTGGAAACTAAACCTTTTCTATCATAATAGAACTGATTGCCTTTTACCTCTTGCATTTAGCACTACTTGTTGGTGTTTTTGTTATCAGCCACTATTTTATGCTGTCCCTTATTGGCAGCTACATATGTTTGAAAGACAGGCTGTTGAGGTGGTGCATAGAGGGAAGGTGCTGTTTTCCTTGGTGATTCTATTGTTTGTAGCAGTGCATGAAATGTGTTCTCTCTTGTTGTCGGTCTCCTGAAGATTTGGGGTAACTTTTGAACTTACGGACTTGGGATCTATATGTGATTATGTGGAAAATCTTGGTTTAGTGGGTTTTTCTTTCACATTTCTAGTACTGATGGTGCAAAGAGGAACTTGGAAAACATAGGCTGTAACTGCCACAACTTCAGAGATCGTGTGGAATCATCACCCTTTTAACATATTTTTTTTTTAAAAAGAAACCCTGTTTTTATGAGGCACAGTGGATGATTTCTGAATGCTCAGACTTGCCAGCAGTGGCAGTATTTTTTTGCTGTCAACACGCCATTTGATGAAGCATTACCTGTATCAGTATGTTTTGAAACCTCCTTCTCCCCTTTGAGCCATCACTTCAGGTGTGTCACTGAAGGCTGCCTGTAACAAACTCCACTTCTTAAAAAATGAACAGGAGCTCTAGGAAATGCTAATTCTAAAGGGAAGGGGATGACTGAGGGTGAAAAAGGCAAAGCCTGGAGTTGTAAAACCTGATTTGTTCCTCACTCCATCTTATGCTATGGATAGTATCTTTAATTGCAAGTGAAAGTGGGGGAAAGGATAACCAAGTGCCAGTTGTCCTAGTGCAGTAACTGTGGGCTGCTTACCTGACAGAGAAGGATTTTTGACATCTTGCTGATGTCACAAGAGAAATACCTTGTAATCAATGGAGATTGTGTGGGTTTTTTGTTTTTTTTTTTTCCATCTTTGTTTTAAATGTCTTTAAATTTTATTCACAGGGTCCAGCCACCTGTGTAGCATTCTCCAGAACAGGAGACTTCTTTGCGTCTGGAGGATCTGATGAGCAGGTGGGTGACTGGTTTCATTTTATTGTTATGTGCCCTATTACTGTTCGTTTGTTTTAAGCATCTTACTGCTTTCAGAGAGAGAACCAGTGTTAAAAAGTAACAATACATATTTTCTCACCGAGGAAGCAGTTATAGTAGGCTAGTTGGGAGTGTAGCATGGACAACGGACAACATTACCCTGTTTACAGGCCTTGTGCTATGCATTTTTTGAGGCTTTTGGCTGCTGATGGAGAATAGGCTAGGGGGGTGTGCAACTGCCTGCATTGAGACAGCCTGAAGATCTGTTACCATTGCCTCAGTCTGTCTCCTGATCTGCCTCTGCCTAGTTCTGAGAGATGGGCGAAAGGATGAGGAAGCAGGTGGTGATGCTTCCCTCAGTGCTCTTCCAGAGTCCACTGCTCCACTGGCTGGGGGTTTCTCTTTTGCATTTTGCAGTGCTCTTATCCTCCTATAAATCTGTCCTTTCAGTTCTATTTGAGAAGAAGCTGTCTCCTTAGGTGGATTTGATTCTGATCACACATGAGATTGTTCTATTAGTAGGGGCCTGGAGCAAAGCTCTGCAAATGTTGCAATTACACGGCTGTTGGAGCCAGAGCTGGGCTATTCTCTGAGCTTGATGTGTGTTCTGGGATTGAGAACCTGAGCATATCGTACTGCTAGTGAGGAGTTTTTGTGGATGAAGCACTTCTCTACTCCTTTTACTTCTGGTCCTGAATCCAAGTTCACATTTATTTAAAACATACTGTGGTTTCTTTTCTGTTGTCTGTGTGAGAAAGCAAAAACATAGCAGACATGTCTGGACCATACTGGAATGCCTTGTTAGGTTCTTTATATAATATATGTTTTCAGCATACTGTTGAGAAGGAAATCACTACTGCTTGTAGTTCATGTTAGTTTTGTGATCAGCTGCATTTTAATGCCATTTTATGCTAAGATAGATGGTGTAACTTACCATCCTTTCCCTTTAATACCATGTATTTTCCTTTAAAGGGATTTTAAAGAGGAGAAACTCATCTAGTTGTTTTTTTTTTCTATAAAATTATAATAGCATCAGTTTATTAAGATTTGCTCTTGAAATGCTTATCTAACACAAGAAGCAAATAAGCATCTTTGCTGTTGCTTCTTTCTCCCATAAGAACACCTGGTGTTGCTGGAAGTTGGAGTTGTGTAGCAATTCTTTGTTATTTATTCTCAAAATTTTTCACCATTCCTATGTTTGTCTTTGATTTTTAGGCATAGCTAAGAAGTTGATTTTCTTTTTTATAATTTTTAATTTTTATTTTGAGAGGTTTTGTTACCCTGCACTTTTCCCCTGTGCAGATTCCTGTGAAAAGCTTTTGTTTTATCAGGTCCTCTGTCTTTCCTCTTACTGGGACCTCTTTTCATTGCAGATGAGATTCACTCTTTTTCTTTAAAATATCTCCCTCAGGGTATTGTTAACTGAGACACTGCGTGGCAGTGCTTCCCCAGAAAGGTGCTTTGTAAAGGTATGTTTCTGTCATTTGGTCATACTGACATTTTTGGCTATCAGTGCCATTGCAGCTCATGGTTGCATATTGTTTCTGAGGCATTGGGAGCATCAGCCGTTAGCTTTCATGGAGGAGTTGCCTCTGTCCTGTTAGGTTTGTTTCTGAAAATGCCAGCAATGCTTCTTTCTCTTGTGTAAGGAAGAACTTTTGCATACAGTGTGTGCATGTGTTAAAAGCAACATTGGTGTTTGTATATGTATGAGATTTTTCTGTGGAACAGATCTTGCTGGACACTCGCTTTCTGGATCCAGGAGAAACATGAGAGCTGATGAAAATAGGGCAACACATCTGTAGAGATCAGAGAGAAAACGGGTATGAGGAAATTTAGACATGTCATTCATTTGAAAAGATGTATTCAAATACTGAATAGAATAGTAGGCTGCCTGGCTGGTCACTGACCTATGAAGCTGTGAAGAAATTATTCTGTACAGTAAAGAGCATTGTGTTTTCCTATTACTCACTGGAATGGCCATATTGGTTTTCTATGTAAGTACAAAAAAAGAAAAAAACCCTTCTACATTTCACGGAAGGCAGGAATGAAGCTGTGTATACAACAATGTTTCTGATTACTAAAATGAACTATTGAGATTTATAATGTCCTTTGGACTTTTAAAATAATTGATTGATGCCCTTTAACTTTTTTGACTTTTTAGAGTGTCATCACTTAAGGATTTTGCCCTGTAGACTTGCTCTTGATGTGTTGAAGTGGTTTTTGTTCGTGGTTTGTGTTTTGTTAGAGGTTCAATTACAAGTCTTCTCTTTTGAAATGTTGCATTATGGAGAGGCCATGCTTTTAAGTGGGACTTTTTAGCTGACCGACTAGCTCAAAATGTCTAATGTTAGTCTCAAAGTACCGATCTCTCCTTTCCCTGTGAATGAATGTGTTGATAAAACAGCAACTAGTCTGGTATGTGACTAAATGCTGTAATACTACATATGGTATTTTAATGTATTTGTGGTTTTAATGGTATAATTGGTGTGTTGCTTCAAAGTTCTCTAGGTAAGTCTAGTTTCATGATGTTCCTAACCCAAGAAATGTTGAAGGAGGACACTTTCAGGTTGAGAACTACATCTGTATTCAGTAACATCAGCCTTCTCTGATGTGGAGGTGAAATCGACCTCTAAGCAAATGTAGTGAAAAGTTCTCGTAACGGTAACTTAGCCATCTGACCTTGTTCTGCAGGTGATGGTATGGAAGACTAATTTCAATGCAGCAGATTACGGTGAAGTTCTGAAATCACACAAGTCTGGTCCTAATGTGGATGGGATCCATCGCAGTCTGGTAGGTCAGCACACACAGATTACATAAAGCTCCTTTTGGGGAACAATGTCTACAACTTGAAAAAGATGTGACTCAGTTTCAGGTGGTTGAACTACAGAGCCATCTTCTTCCTTGGTATTTATTTGTTATTTACTGGGTTGGTATTGTTTCTGGTTTATTTAGACATATGTACTTTCTTGGAAAATGATAATATGAAATAATGATTAAAAAACAGAAATAAATGTAGTTCATTTGGGTGCATTTTTATTAGCAGCCTGTGTTAAAAAAGATGTGAGAGGTTTGGACAATATTCTGTACTCCCAGCTCTCCTCACCTCCTGAAAATAAAAGCACAGGTGTGAGTAACAGCTGAAAGCAGTTTTAGTAGCTGGTAGAAATCCTTGAGGGATGCCATTAGTTCTGAAAATAGATGTTCATTAAATCTTCTCATTGACAACTATCAAAGACAGAAGAAATCTCTCTGCAGAGACTTAATGCAGGTGAGAAAAGGGTGACATTGAACTAGAGCTTTGTTTCTAAATATTTGGAGACATCTTAGTTCTGACTGTATCTAATGGATGAATCCATTAGCTGAATAATACAGTATGATGCAGTGATCTAAGTGCAGCATTTATGTTAGATGTCTTGGATATTACAAGAGTAACCCTTTAAAGTTATTGCTAGTCTGAGTGATGTTTCACTTGAATATTTGTATCCTCTTACAAATCTTTGGATGCTTCCTTGATCTGTTGAAGTATAACTGCTGTATTTCAAAATATGTTATTACCATGACTATTCTGTTGCGTATGGTTCGATGTGTGCTATAAGATAAAAAGTGGGTGTGAGTGGTTTACGCGTGTGTGATGCGTCTTTACCTGGAAAGGTAAACTTCTACCTGATACCTTTTACTCTGTGGTACTATCTGTAATCTTTCCAATTTAGGTTTGTTTGTTTTTTTTTTAACTGGAATGTAAAAAGCAAGGGGAAGTGGTTGTGTTATGGGTAATTTCTGAGAGATCTGAGAACAACAGTCAGTGGTATTCTTACTTCATATTTATTCCTTGGCCAAACCAAGGAGTACCTTGGTTTAAGGTAACCAGTGTTGCCTCTTGGTGTGAATAGCACAAAGGATCCAGTAGATCTCCCAGATAAGCTATGAGCATCAGGAGAGACTTAATGTAAATTAAACCTTTGACAGTAAAGCTGTCAAGCAGGATGGAGGAAGTAGCAGTGGAGGGCTTTGGTGATAGCTGACATGACTGTGACCAGTTGTCTGTCAGTTCAATTCAAGGGTGATCTCTTCTGTGCGGTTGTTACTGCCTCTCACTTCATGGTTAGGAGTTCTGTTTGCCTGGGAAGTTGATGCATCTTTGTCCTGCTATAGAGGAGGGAAGTTCCTATTCTTGTTTCGTGTCGTATTGTGATCTGGGAGACCAAAGCCAAGGCAGTGTTTTTGAGTATCACCCAGATAGTGGCTGCCTGTTAGCAGAACAGGCAGAGCAGAAGGAGAGCCTACACCAGATTTCTGCAGATGGTTCACTGGGTTTCATGAGAACAGAAATGCAAGATGTGACCAGTCCATGTACTCTTACTTACAGTTGTTAACAATGCAGTGTCTGTACATTAAGACGGTTGTGATTGCTAAAATAAGAAAAACAATGTTCTCTGAGAGCCTTTGTTTTGAATACCACAGGTTAAGTTTAAAATTGATATGAAATGTTCTTAGCTATTAAAAAGAAACCGATGTCTCTGAAAATAGCTTGTTTTACTAAGGAACGTGCGTGTAACCCGAGCGTGGTAATTCTAACTTCTTAATAAACTGCCCGCAGCCCAATTTCTTTTCTTTCAAGTGAAATGTGTTGTGTTGGGCTGGTTTTGAAGACTTACTGCAAGAATTGAGTTTTGCTGTTCGTTTTCCAAAAAACTTCCTTTTTATTTTTGATTAGCAGACGTCAGTGTTATTTTTCCCATTTCTCTCTCAGCAAAATGACTTAAAGCAGCAGCGTGTGCTTTTTTCATCTCCTTTTGATGTCCTTCAATGGAAAGAGGAACTGTTTCATTCTTCTCTACTGCTGTGTAGTACCGAGATTCTTCTGGAACAAGACAAATCGTGCAGATGTTTTTTATAATATAATTATATGCTAGCGGCCCGTTGATTGTAATTTATTCTCAGTAAGTTGGCATTATCCTTTACACATTTAAATCTGTTCACCTTTTACTTAAATGAAAGAATATTTTTCAAAGAGCAGCTTGTGCTGTATTGTATAGTCTGTAACTTCTTTTTCTTAAGTTCTGTGAAGGCATGGCTGCTTATCAAAACAGCGCATGTGTAAAAACAGCTTTGTATCCAGTTTCTCATGGAGGAGTCAGTCTAACATACAGGTGCTAGGGAAGAATAAGTGAATGCAGACCTCAAAACGAGTCAGTCATTGAGGTGAGTAGGAAGAAAAAAAGAATCTTAAATAACCCATGGTGTAAAAGAGGTATGAAGAACCCTGTTGGGGTGGTGAGCTTCAAAACAAACTTGCTCTGAAACAGTTTTCATTTCAGTAGGTAGATGGAGACGGAAGTTTGTAGAAGATGCTAATTTTTAAGGCACGTGGTTAAAGTTCATTGTGAATCAAGGCATGGAGCTTGTTTGCAGCCATAGGTGTGAACTTCAAAATTGTTCTGCCCACCTGCTGGTGTTTTCTGTAAATAGATGAGGCTTTGGTGATGCAGCTTGCTTTGAAAGCAAAACTTCTCTGTGCAAGAATGATTGTAAATGAAAGAAAGCTGTGATGAGTAGGAATTACAGTCACGATTGTGGTGTAAAAGCACAGAGCACAAAAATGTGATAAGAAAGAATGCTAAAACTGTCTGATTTAAATTATATATTAACTGTTACTTAGGTGTGAGAGGTTCTAAGTGCTAGATCAGAATTATGGAAACTGAAATGCTGACTTACCGCTTATAAACTAATAACTGCTGCTGCAAAGTGTTGCCTGATTGCCCTGGAAATGTCAGTTAAGGACAAACACGGTGAGAGCTGTGTGCAGCTCAGGGGGAGGAATGTCTTACAGTCCCGTATCTTGATTTAGTGTTTGGATTCGGTCTACAATCTCATGGGTACAAGTAAAGTTATGTCCTAAGCTGAAATACTGAGTGGTGAAGACCTACAGGAAAGTCATAATAGACAGATTTTTGGCTATTGTTTCACATGTATGGGCTCCTACGGTTGTTGTGGGATCGGAATAGGAGCAAAAGGGTTGGTGTGTATGAAGAGCTGAGCTGGATAGGATCAAAGGACGTGATCTCAGAGCTGGTATGTTATTGAAAATATTTACTTAATCTACAGCTGGTTATTTTTCAGAGAAGGTAGATGATGTGTTTTACTTTGGGGTTTGATTGTGGGTGTTTTTTGTTGTGTTTGGGTTTTTTTTTCAGATATGAGGAAAGCTTTGTACATGCAGCTATTGCTGATGTGAGTGTGCAGTAACACTTGTTTCTTTGTGGGGTGGATTTGCTGCTATTGCTTGGCAAATTCCAAGGAGGCAATGTATGGTGAAGTGTAATGAACAAATGCTAAACAGTTCATATCATGTGGACAGCTGGGAAGTGCTTGGGTATTTCTCTGTATTCGTACTTATTGAAGATGGTGAACGATAAGAGAAATATTGAATGAGCCAACTTGGTAAGCTCTTCAATGTTAAGTTATGGAAAATAGGAGATACTCATTGATGGGGGGATTCTTTACTCAATCTTAACTGTCATTATAGACATTCTTTTGGCACCTTACAACTTGTTGTGCCAAGCACTTCTCTAGGCAAAGAAGGGATGATGAGGAGACTTTCCATCTAACCCTATGATTCTTTTTACATTTGCATCAAACTTTCTAAGGAAAAATACTTGAATTGCAGGCTTTAACAGAGGGCAAGGTGGCTTCTCATGTTCCAAGGCAGTGAAAAGCCTGTGAGTTTTGTGAGTGCTTTGCTTGCCTGTCTCAGGGTATCCTGGTGGGAGAGGTAACTGGTACAGCAGAGCAGAAAACATAAGCTGATGATCTGGAGGTGTTTTTCTTGCTGCCTCAGCTGTGAATCCTGCAGCCATATAACTTAAATGAATGCTTCACATGGATATGATGCTAGTTTTCCCAAGAAAAGTTGTACACCAGAGGCTTCTTGGTCTGCAGGTAAGCTCTAGGATAAGTTCAAATGACAACGGCAGCAAGTATTTAACTACAGTCTCTCAGAAGACACAGGTTAGTTTTTAGCTCCCGATGCTAGTAGTCTTCTGGGAGGCTGAGCTCACGTGGGTAGAGATGTAAAGTTGTCCTCTGTCATTCTTCTGCCAGGAAATCTTCACGGTGGTGTTATTTGTTTTTGAAGTTGAAGTGCACAGATGTTTTAAGTGTAATTAGCTCTGTTGAAGGTGAATGATAGTTTCAAAGCTACCCAGTAGAAAGCTAACGATGTACCAGATTTGGTGAGGATCAGGAAGAGCAGTGCTTCCATGGAAAGGGCTTTTGAAGAAAAGATCATTAGCTCATAGCTCCTCCAATGGGCCTTTTGGTTAAGATGATAGACATTTAGGCCTCCTTTTACACTGCTAAGTATACGATTTTCTCCAGAAGGTATTGTATTATGTTTATTTCTTCAGTATCTATTTTTCCAAAACAGATTGGAAACTGAATTCCTTGTGTAGTCCATGAGACTTTGTACAAAGTGATTCTCCTGCATTTTGACTAAGAAGCCCTTCCTGAACAAACAAGAGCCTGAATAATTATCAGCTACGATTCTTTTTTGTTTGTTTGACTAGAAATTGATTTAAAAGCTGAAGTTCTGACAGTGGTGATAAGTCATAAATTGTTTCAAAGAGAAATGGACGTGAGCAGTGATTTGGGCTGGTCGCTGTTGTGATCGTAGAGCTCTCTGAGGCCTATAGGCTGAACTTCCAAACCCAGCTCCACCTTCCTTCTGCAGTGTTGACCTTGGGTGCCTTTGGTCTCCATGCTGACTGCAGCACTTCAGTCTTTGTGTAAATAAATTCCTCCTGAATTACTCAGAGGCCAGATGTGCTTTTTCTTTTTTTAACCGTGTGGATTCCAAACTATGTCCAGTTTTGGCATCCATTAATACTTCAAGTCAGTGTGTACTTTTTTAAATTGCTGTGAAATTCTCTCCTGGAAAGGCACAGCTGGAGCTGAATGTAAATGTGTATTTCTGTTTGCATCTCCTTACCTCGGTCTATTTATTGCCTTAGAATTTCTCTCACAATTCTTAGTAATGTCTTCAATAGGGTTATCCTTCAGGCTCAGTGTGGCCTGCAAATTGTTGTGGTGGTTGTTGTTGTTTTGTTTTCCAATTTGCTTCTCACCTTATTTCTCTGAGGATTTTTTCCCACTCTGGGAAGCTTCAGCCTGGCACATGGTTATCTTCCTCTAGGAATAGGTAGGTAGATTTTTTTACTTACGTGAGCAACAACGATGGACACTCAAGATAAGCTGCTTCTGCTTGCTGTGCTATTCTTCTGTCCAAGCAGAACCTGATAAGAAAGGACTCTTACTGCAGCTGATTGTGGGGCATTAAAGGCATCTCCAGGAGGGGTTGCAACTACGTGATCTTACAGGTCCTTTTCAGTCCAGGCCATCCTGTGGTTCCATCATCATCCCTACATCATTTACAAGTGGTGCAGTTGCAGATGATTGCTCATAGCTGTCTGGTTTTCACTCTCCCTTTTGTTGAAGGGATTCCACTCTCATAAAGCTATTGTAACCTGGGACCTCACATTTTTGCAAGGAGACAGAGGTTCAGCGGGAACAGAGGAAAAGGCTCCTTAATTTTTTCAGACTGTTCTTTCTGATGTGGACAAAAGGATTCTCTGCTGTGGTCTGTGCCTGAAGAGGCTGTACTTGCCCTAGTTCTCCTGGGAGGTATGAAGGGACTTTCCTTAATTTAGGATGGAGTAATGAAGTATGGAAGGTGTTGAGCAGAGGCTGTCTTAATGCTCTTGGAGAATAACCCACCAAAGGTCTTGGTACCAAAGTATGTTTATGTGTGGAAACGAGCTGCTATGGGAACAGAAATATAGAAAGGGAATCCCTTGGGAGGAACATTCACCGCATAACCCCTCAGTTTCATTGTTGAAAAATTTGGATCCAAATGAGCTCTGGAGTTCAACTCTTAACCGATCAGAGAGTAGCACTTAGTAGCAATTCCAAGTTTATTCATAGCAGGAGGCCTGAATTTACCCGAGCAGGGCTGCATTGGTTTCCTGTGCCCATCTCTCATTTTCTGCATCTCAATTTGACTGTGAATTTGCAGCAGAGCAAAACAAGTGTTCTCACTCTTCTCCATTGTTGCCCACTTCATGAGCAGGTAATGGCAGTGCTCCTTCACAGAAGTTATTTCTGGAAGCCTCTGTTCACTGATAACTCTGTAATGTTCTCTTTTGCTTTTTGTTGTTTTTGTCATATGAAACTATATTTTTCTCAGGCTAGTGAGTTTTGCCTCTATGTTGCTCTTTCCCCTGAAATTCTTGAGTTTACTTTTCCATTTTTTCCATTGATCTGTCCTGTGAAAATAGGAAAGAGTGTGCAGGGCAAACGAGTAAAAGCCCATGTCTTCTCTGTTTCTGAGTTTAACATTTTTTTACATGTTACTTTAGACAGTTTGTCAGACTTTTTCCATCCTGAAGGACTTGGATGAGAAGAAGAGGCTGGTTACAGGTTCCCTGTATTCTCCCAAGCTGGTCTTCCAAGAGGATTTAAATGACGGCAACAACCTGCAGCAGTTTTCCCAACAGCAGCTGTCAGCAGCTGTGCTGCTCCAGCTGTTTCCTTACTGTTCTAGTTTGGTAAGATTTTTCATGAAAGGAAGATTTGAATTTTTGTTCTCTTGCAGCGGGTAGATTTGTTCTTTAAGACTTTTGAACAATCAGACCTCAAGGTTGACCCCCTCCTTAGGGGTCAGAATAAAAACTGCCTTTTTAGTTCAGCACCACCTCAGGTTAATTAAGGTGAATTTACCCACTTAAGTTGCCACTGTGTGTGGCTTGTTTTAATGCTTGGATCATAATTCAAACTGAAGAGATGGAGTCAAGATTTATGTATTTTTTCCAATCTGTGTCAGGTTGGGGAGATGGGTGAAGATGCCTCAAGCTTTTTTTTTTCTCCAAGATTTTTTTCATAAGGCTTCAAATTCTTCCGCTGAAATCCAAGCTTCCACTGAGTGAAACAGCAAAAAGGCATGTTGTGTTTTGTGTCCTTTCTGTCTGTCTAGTGGGGGGAAGTTACGTTTACATATGTGTGTGCATAACAGTCATAGGTATGTAACCTACGTAGGCATGGCAATACTTGTGCGATTTACAGACGTGTTCTTTGTTAGAAGGAGATAAACGATGCAGAAGAAGAGCACGAGCTGGAAGCTGTTGTTTACACTTCATGAGAACACTGTGTATGGTTTGCACTTTGCCTTGGGATCTGTGGCTTTTGATGTGGAAGAATCTGTAGCAGGAGAATCTGAGTTGATGGGTAGACATTTTGCTTCGGTGTTTAGCAGTTTTTCTCGGGAACTTTTCCCAAGAGCAACCTTGAAATGCAGTCAGAGAGCAGTAGCTCATTTTCTGGTGGAAATCATTCCCTATGATTCTCTTGTCTGTGTTTCTGTTCCTACAGTGGCATATGTAAAATGAGGGATACAGAATATGGAAAACAGGACCCTGATCTCCCGTGGCACACAGAAGAAGCTGATAAAATGGTGTAGCTGTGCTTAGCACAGACCTGGAATATGTGGACAACGCACAGCTCAGATGCTCTTGACAGACTGCACAGACACTTGTTACTATTTTGTGAATGTTGATTGAAAGGATGGAGGTGAAGCTGAACTCCCATGTTCTTTTCTGGGGGACAGGAGCAAAGAGAAGAGGAAAAAAAAAAACCAAACCAAAATACACAGATGTTTCCACAGGGTTTATTGATGAGAATCCTATTTTCTAATGTAGATGTGCAATTAAACAAGTAGCTGCTTACCTTATCAGTGTATTTTATAAATATCACTATTTAGAGAGCAAAGCAGCATTTTTTTACATCATCCACTACAATTTCATTACTGATGCAGTCTATTCTGTAGTTAACCCTTGCCTCAACCTCCTCATCAGCATTACAATAACTGGCTACAATGCTGTTTATAGATTTCATGAAAGGTTAAGTAAGGGACCTCTGGGATGAAGGCTGATGAATTTTCTCTTTCTAGCAATAGCTGCACTGTGCTGTCTAAGAAGTTGCCATGGGTAAACCTCTTCAGTTTCCACCTTGTCACTGAGAGCTGTATCACATGCTGAAACTATTTATCCATTCATCCTGTAATGTTAAACTGCTTCTTCCTGTACCCACAGAGCTTAATAAGCAGATGTTGTGATAAGGTATTTGATGGCAAATACATTTGTTCATTTATTGTGTGCTTAAACTAAGATAGATGAAAACTCTACAGCAGTCACTGTTTGTGGTGCCTGCCTGTGGAATGCAGCTGGCACTGCACCATCCAGCTGAGTCAGATGGGACCTCAGGTTTCTATGCAGCCACAGTGTTTCACAGCACAGACTGTCATTAGTTCCCATTCCAGGGCTCTTTCTATATTTTTTTTGCAACTTTCTGGATATCTGTTTGAATTTAAATCAGTAGTGTCTGGTTCACCACAGGGTTTAGATTTCTATTAAGATTAGGATAGTTGTAGTCTGGTCTGTGAGGGGGTTTCTTTGTCTGTTTTTGTGAACAATGGTGGGGCTGATTTAATGTTTTTTTACCAAATTGGAAATATATACATATATGTATTGTATGGGAACTGTTGAGTCCCAGCCTGAACCACTGATTGAGCACCTGGGGGAAGGAGTGGCTCAGCCCTGGGAGCCCAGGTGAAGGCAGTTCAGCTGTGAGACAGGAAGGAGTGGAGCCTGGCTGTGCCTCTCTTAGGCCTCATTGAAGGGCTGAGTGCCCCTGGGGAAGGAGCTCTGGTTGGAGATCCCTCCTTGGTGAAGCTTTCTCCTGTAAACCTGGACTTTTCTGATCCAGGTGAGCAATCTTCTTCCCTTCCTTTATAGCACCTTACTGTTGTTTTGGTCCTTCTGTCATCACAGCTCTGTTGTAATGCCTTTCCCATTGTATTGATCTGTCCAATTACTACATGCATGTATTTGCTGTTACTGTTCTTGTTAAAATACAGGGGCAGGCTTTTTCCTGAACAGTGTCCCAATAATGTTCACCACTGTCAAATTTGGAGGCTATTTGGACAGTGTGATAGAGATGTGGCACTGTTGCCTTAACCCAGCAGCTGTGACTACTGCCACTTCTGTATTTGGCCTGTGACAGGAGTAGAGGTAGGCTGCTTGTGGAAGGTAACCTGTCACGCTGAGCGCTGCGGTCTCTTTCCAATTCATTTTTTTTTTTTTAATGAAGAGTTTTAGCTCATTTAAATATTTGGAAACTTTCTAAAACATATGTCAGACTAAATTCTCAAGGTCTGCTCAGTTTTTGTGGTGCATGAACACCTTGGCATCTGCTCCACGATGTCCTGTTCGTGCTTTCTTACACAGGAAAAGCTTTCATTCACTTAAAAGAGAGCATTTTTTGGCATGGAAAGTCTGAAGCTGATCCAAATGGGATGCACATGCTCTGGTTTAACAAATAAAATGAAAGTGCCCTGACTTTGAGAGGAAGCAGACCACTTTAGCTGGTGGTAAGCCTATCCTTTACCGTTGTCCCATAGACATCCACAAATCTGTGGGTCCCAGTGAGATGCATCCCAGAGTCTTGAGGGAATTGGTGATGTAGTCATCGAGCCACTGTCAGTAACATTGGAAATGCTGAGGCAATCAGGTGATGTTCCTGGTGAGTGGAAAAAAGGCACCATCACAACCATTTTTAACAAAAGTTTAAAAAAAAAGATGACCCTGGAACTACCTACCTGTCAGTCTCACCTCTGTGCCTGTGGATTTGTGGATGCTCTGTCCCTGGAGGTGTTCAAGGCCAGGTTGGATGGGGCCCTGGGCAGCCTGGGGTTGTAGATTCATGATCCTCGAGGTCCCTTCCGACCCAGGCCATTCTGTGATTGTATGATCCTCTCTCAAAATTAGGAAGGTATGGATTTGATGGGTGGACTGTTGAATGGATGAAGAATTGGCAGCAGGGTCGAGTCCAGATCCATGGCTCGATGCCTGGATGGAGATCAGCGATGAGTGATGTCTCCCAAGGATCGGTGCTGGGGCCAAGACTCTTTAATATCTTCATTAATGACGTTGACAGTGGGGCCACCCTCAGCAAGTTTGCTGATGACACCAAGCTGTGGGGTTTGGTCCACACACCAGAAGGAAGGGATGCCATCCAGAGGATCTAAACAGACTTCAGCAGTGGGCCCATGTGAACCTCCTGAGGTTCAACAAATCCAAATGTCAGATCTTGCACCTGGGTCAAGGTGACCCTTACTACCAATACAATGAAAGGACTGAGCTCAGCCGTGCTGAAAAAGGCTTGGGGTGCTGGTGGATGGGAAGTTGGACATGAGCCAGCACTGTGCTCTTGCAACCCAGAAAGCCAACTGTATCCATGATCCATGGAATAAAACACCTCTCCTATGGGGACAGACTGAGAGAGCTGGTGCTGTGCAACACGGAGAAGAGAAGGCTGTGAGGTGACCTGGTAGTGGCTTGTCAGTATCTGAAGGGGAACAACAGGAAAGAAGGGGACAGACTCTTTAGCAGGGTCTGTGGTGATAGAACAAGGGGAAATGTCTTCAAGCTCAAGGAGGGTATATTTAGGTTGGATATAAGTGAAAAGTCTTCTGCAGCGAGGGCGGTGAGGTGGTGGCACAAGTAACCCAGTGATGTGGTTGATGCCCCATCCCTGGAGACTTTCAAAGTGAGGCTGGGTCAGGCCCTGGGCAACCTGACCTAGCTGTGCACGTCCCTGTTTGTTGCAGGGCAGTTGGAATAGATGGCCTTCAGGAGCCCCTTCCAACTCCAAGGATTCTATGATTCTGTTCTGTGATTCTTCTGTGTATGCTGTGGGCTGCATTTATTGCTTACAGTGTTTTCAGGTGTGACTAGATGAGGATTTGCAGGCATTTTCAGTGAGATTATCTTGTGCCTGTGTTGGGCAGATTCTTAACCTTTGCTGTGTACTTTATGCAGCACTCTTTGAGAGGTCTCCCCAGAGAGGTCCCAGATTTCAGAGCGTATCTTCATTCCCTCCAAGCAGGCGGAATGAGAAAGAGGTTGGAGCAAGCTGATTTCAGTTCCTCTGCCTGGCTCTTTGTGAGCAGCGATTCAAAGTGCTGTCCGTACAAGATCGTGTTTTTGGTTGATTAAATCAGTGCATCAGTGAACAGCACATGGCTCTTGGGCTGCCTGCAGCACAAACCTGTGACTGGGCTGTGCTGTGTGACCTGTGCTGGCCAAGGACTCTGGATAGTCTTCGATGGCTTGGTTGCAGTGGAGTGCAGATCTTACAAACAGGTAATGGACAGCAGCAGGAGTTGTGCCAAAGCCCACCACCTCTCTCTTCTTGTAGTCAAGTGTCTGTTTTATCACATTGTTTGTTGCTTACTTGGCTTAACTAGGGGGCTGTACTGCATCAGCATGACAAGCCTTTCTGTGGGCTGACAGTGCCACCCAGCAGCACATGAGCAATGTGTTGGTGGCCTTTCACTGCACGTGGTGACGATGGTTGGCCTTTGTGTGTCCCGTCCCAGGGAACATATTCTGCCTGGGCTTTCCTTTCCAACCAGCCTTGATTGAAAAGGCAGTGAGCTGAGTGCCTGTAGACTCTCTTTACGTTTTTATCTGAAAAGGAATCTTACTATGCCAAACAGTTTGGGTTTTAAAGTTACATGAAATGATCTAAATGGTCTTTATGCATCAGTTGCAGAGAGATGAATGATTAAGTGCAGCACTAAAAATGCCTTCACAGCAGTGTGTGTGAGTGTAGAGATGGAGAGTACTCGTAGAGACTGTTTTTCAGTCTGTCTGGATCCCTTTCTTTTTGTCAGTTTTCCAGACTTCTGTCATTTACGTGAGCAGTAAGTCCCATCCATGGGATAGAACTGCACCAGGCATCAGGTCACGGAGAACCACCTTTTAAGCTCTGAGTTCTTGGGTTTATACCCAAATAATGGCTGTTAGTGTAAGGTAAGGAAGTTGCTACAATTGCTTAGTGATGTGTTGGTTGGCTAAATTGTTCAGTTAGATAAACTCTAAACTTCTACTGCTGATAATGCAGACAATTAATACAAATAGTGTTTATTCTAGAAGGAATATAGTATTTTGAAAGAAAAAGCTCTTCAGTAAAGATCTGTATATGTTTTTAAAACTTAATTTCTTCTGAATTCTTTCTGAATGAAATATTCAGACTTGCATAACTAAAACAGTTGAAATTTCAAAATGATCTTGTACGATTAATCTCATTGTGGAGAGAAAACTGGTTCAGGATTAAAAAATAAATAAATAAATGATCAGGGTTAAACCAAAGCTGTGTACTGTAATGCATGTTGGATCATTTTGCTTTAGCTGAGCTTCAGTTCTACATCCTTGCTTGCTTACAACTAACAGACCGTGGAGGGAGCCTTCTGCTGCACAAGGCACTAAACCTTTTCTTCCTTACACTGTTGGAATGAAATAATTTGACTCCTGTCAGGGTAGCTTATTTAATTCTACAGTTTAGAGATAGCACTTTGTGTGGCTCCATTTAACATCCATTTACCAGCACAGTCTATGCCTGTACGTGAACATGCAAAGCTCTTTGTACAGAACATGAGCCTTTCAGGATTGCTTCAGAATTGTTATCTAAGCTTTGCCTTTCCTGATGCAGGCTTTAAAAAGAAAATGCACACATGCTGCCAACAAAAATCATGCACTCCAGACTGTGAAGACAGATGAGTTTGCAGCAGCTTTTCTTTTTTCAGCTATGGCAAGAACAAACTCTTAAATTTCTCTTGCCCCTTTCAGACTGTTTCCTAACACAAATTGTCCTTCAGTGTTTACCCTCCATTAAACAGAAAATCTTTTCCAGTTGCTTCTGTTGCAATAGCAGACTATATCTGTTTATTTTTTTAGCCATCAGAAATGGATTGTGGTGTTCATCTTAAGAAAACAAAATCTCAGGATACTGGCAGGAACCATGAACAGCAAGAGGAGGATGTCCATATTGCAGATACCTTGGAGCATATTATAGGACAACTGGATGTTCTGACTCAGGTATGGTGTGCTATTTGATTTTATAATGGAAATGAGAACATTTTCCAGTAGCTTCATAGAAAAATTGTGGCTAGTCCAAAATCTCTGCTTTTTAGTACTTGATTGATGAATCTCTTTTGTTCTATCAGCGTATCTCAGTTCTCTCACATCAGAACTTCTAATTCAGGCTCTGTTCTTTGCCCATTTCTTTTACGCTGCAGTCTAGGAGAGAGCTAAATAGGCCAGCTCTGGTACCTTCTGTTATTAGCCAAAGTTTATCCAAGGTAATAAGTGAAGGTGCGGCTCAAATTGCAGGTAGTAGAACTCTGTCTCAGGGAGTAACTGGCTGGTTACACCTTCCCCATTTATATAGTATTCTGTAGATAAACTCAGATCCTTCCCCCCTAACATTCACCTATACCATTCCATTTCTGCAGTATTCTTTTCTCATCTTACATGTCTGGGCCGTCCTGGGCCCCATCTCTCAAATGAGCTTTTCACCTACAACTAACAACCAACTAATCCCTTGCAAAGCATTCACATGCTGTTCTTCCCCAGGGACCCAAAGTAGTGCTGGAATGGCATCAGCTGTTAATGATTATCTGTCATGGTGTGTTAGCTCTGTCCCTAAATTCTTCTTAAGCAGTCTTTTCTGTTTAACCAAATCATTACTCGTTATTTCTGTTAGGAAATGTTTGTTTCTGACCATTTCTTGGGGCTAAATTTCATTGTATATTTTTGAGGGATATGAGAAGTGGGGAGAAGGCGTGGGATGGTAAACACCATCGATCTGTAGAGCACAACATAGTGATAAGAATGAAAGAAACTCTGTGGAAGTTCTTTTCTGCTAGTTTGAATGTTGTTTCTGAGAAGAGCAAGCAGATGTTTAACACTGAATATTGAACACACAAGTTACTGGTTTGAGTTGGCTCTTTTTACTTCAGAGAAGTGCATATTATCCAAAAGAAGTCTAGGATGATGCACTGGAGAACCCAACAAGTATTGAAGAACAGCTGATTTAGGGATATGAAGCGTTGTAGGATTATAGACAGTCTAAAATAGGGTGAAAACCAAGATATTGAAATTTGTTTGGCATAAGTACAAGAAAACACTTTTCTATAGACTTTAGAATCTTCAGTACACTGGTGGAAGAAAGCTCTTCTATGACACTGGTTCTGCATTTTTATGATGAAAATACAACCTACTATGTACACAATATTTTACTGTTTTTGTCTCTGTAGTAAGTTTAGAATGTGATATTTATCTTTAATTACACAAATCAGATCTATAGTTCTGATGAAGTATGTGTAATGTCTCCTTTTCAACTTCATAGGTACTTAGAGGGAGCAAATATTGCAGTAAACAGCGTGTGTGGGGTTTAAAGTAGATAAAAGCAATGCAAACATCTCTGCAAGTCATTGCATAACTGAAAAAAAAAATCTAAATGTTATTTTAAACCTAGCAAAAAGAGAGTGAAATAGTGATCACTGGGGGAGGAATAAATTAGTACGTTTTAGGATAAAATTGAAACTAGCCCTGAAATTATAGTATAAAAAAAAAAACAAAAAACAAAGCAAACAAACAAAAAGTAGAAGCTGCTTTGAGTAATTGTGCATTCAGCAACCTTTCAGCTGTAGCTTTTTTGCCATCTGTACAGTACTTTATTTTCCTTTGATTCTAGTCTATTGTATTTTGTTTTAACACCATGTGTATGCACAAGTAAATGTACCCAACGTGTTGTTCAAATGGTTTCATAATTCTTCATTATAATTTTAACTTTGTAATATTTAGAAGTGAAACAAGTCTTCACAAAACTGTCAAGCTTATGCAAATGAACATGGAAGAATCCCTTATGTTTAGAGTAGGAGAGGAGATTCCTGAAGGAGGAGGAGCACAGGTGCAGTTAGCAAGGCAAAGAAACAGAAGGTAACAAAAAGGAACCTGCTTGTGTAGCTGCACTTTTTTTTTTCTTCTCCTTATGGACATGCTGTGCAGGTGAGTTATAACAGAGAAGGGAGCACAGATCTGTCAAAGGCACCTTTATCACCTCTTTCAATCTTTTATCACCTGGTCAGCACCAATTAAGTGTGGTCCAGGTGGAACCACAACATGCTGGTTGCTAGCTGAGATCTGAAGAGGAAGCAGCAGCAGTGGTCATTGGATGGTTGTCTTTCTTGGCTGTTCCTTTCAAAGCATAACAGAGCATTGCTTACTGCACATTGCAGGCTCAACCTAATGTATATTTTTACAGTTTCACCAGCTTTTAATTGGTGACTTCTTTCTGTGAAAGGACACCACTGCTTCTTTTAAAAAATGCTTTCACAAATAAAGAACAGAAAGTCTTTGTGAAGAAATAAGACATCGCAGGCTTCATCATTTTTCTCCCTTCAAGAAAGTCTGAGACTATACCAGTAATCTCCCAATGTTTTCTTAAAAGTCATTGCTACATAATTCCCAAGTGCTGCTCAGTTAAAGATAACACTAACAACATAGGTGGGTTGATATTTTTAAGCTGTTTTCTTAGCTGAAGAGAAAGGACGGGCATACCTCACCAGCACCCCAAAAATATTTCCAGGTAACTTCTATTGATATAGCTATCCATGAGATTACCAGGCATTTCTAATTTGTTGTTGGTAGGAGCTTGGGTATGTTTCTTTGTGACACCTTGAGTTCCTGCTCTCTTTGTGCTTGTCATAGGTTCCAACACTGTATCAATATAGTGTGGAGGAAACCTGAAGTTGGGATAAACTATTCTGCAAAATTATGCAAATGTAAAATCTATTGAGTCTGTCATTTTTGTAGCATTTCCTTAGCTATCATTTCAAGGTTTGTTGTGGTAAACGTTTTGTAATGTAAAAGAGGGAAGGAGAAAAATTTTCTGCTGAAAGTAGTAATAGCAAGAAATCATCTGAGCACTGTCATCTCTTGCTGGCACACAGCTTTGTTCTGCGCCACACACTTGAAGCTGCATCGTCTGCTGCTCATCCATTACCAACGCCTTCCCTCTGTTGCTAATAGATCTCTGGATGGAGCGTCGTGCACTTGAAGATAGCAGGATTGTTTTTATTCTGTTGAGAGGTATCTTCCTGCCAGCCACCAAATAAAAGTAGAAACACTGAAGCAATAAGGCATTAGTGCACAGCAGGGTGCATGGAACAGGCTTGTTTCTTCACTTGGCACTTCTCATCCAGGTTTCTCTAATAAGAACTGAGGAGGCTGGTGTCTGTTGCATACAGAAGGAACAGCTGTTAGAACTAATAGATGTGCTTCCTTTTTATGTTGTGAAATTCTGACTGTGGTATCACTGCATCAGTGGACAAGGGAAGAGCCACTGATGTCATCTATCTTGACTTCACTGAGGCCTTTGACGCGGTACCCCACAACACCCTTCTCTCCAAATTGGGAAGATGTGGATTTGATGGGTCGAATCTTCAATGGATGAAGAACTGACTGCAGGGTTGAGTCCAGAGGGTGGCAGTCAGTGTCTGGATGGAGATCAGTGATGAGTGATGCCTCCCAAGGATCATTGCTGGAGCTGAGACTCTTTAGTATCTTCATCAGTGACATCAGCTGTGGGGCTGAGTGCACCCTCAGCAGGTTTGCTGATGACACCAAGCTGTGGGGTTTGGCCAGTACAGCACAGGGAAGGAAGGGGTGCCACTCTGAGGGGCTAGGCAGGCTTGAGCACTGGGCCCAGATGGACCCCCTGAGGTTCAACAAATCCTAATGTAAGATTTGCACCTGGATTGAGGTGACCCTCACTACCAATACAAGCTGGGGGATGATGGCCTTCAGATCCCTTCCAAATCTAAGGATTCCATGGTTCTGTGTTTTATTCTTAAATGTTTTGACAACATCCTTTAAATATGGTCTGATAAAACCTTTCTTTTCTCCTCTTCACCAGCAAGCTGTGTTTTTGTTTTAAGTAAGAAAGTGGTCTAATGTGACCTGACAGCAGATCCATATTTTTTTCTAAACATGTCTACAGATCATATTTCACATGAAAATAAAGAAGTTAGTCTTTGACTGCCTCTTTTAGGTGAGTAGTACATGCTGGATAATCTTGCTATCTTGAAATATGATGTGAAGTTATTTGCATTAGTTGTTGGCTTGCTGAGAGATGCCCCGGTGCCCTTCGGTAGGAAATTGGGCAATTCAAATCCAGTAATGGAATGAGAAGGGTGGGGGTGATGAGCATGCATCATGTGAGCCTTGCTCCTTCCTCTCCTGCAGTTTTGTATATTGCCAGTGTCTGAACAATTTATTAAAATCCTCTTATTTACTATTATTTCAGAGATGTGAAAATGAGGACAGGGATTTTTGTTTGGCTGTTTACAACTAAAGACTGGATCTCAGTATCTCAGTGTGTATCCAAAGGGGTGGAAATGAAGATCAAAGGTGTTGTGGTTTTGTTTCTCTTGGATAACTTATCCTTAAAGTCGGGCAGTGTAAAGGTGGTTTTCAGCTGAAACCAAAACGGAGCAGATATTAAGAACACATATTATTTGGGGTGTGTATCTGAAATGCATTTTCTGCACTTGCAGCTGAATTGCTCAGCTGGAGTAGGATTGTCTGTGAGTAAGCATCCTGGCTTCAGTGGAAAATTTGCATTTGCAGTAGTTATATTAAACAGTTTGTATACTCTTGCCTTCACTCCAGACACTTGCAGTTGTCTGCTATGAAAAAAGACTGTGAGAAATGAGATACTTCCTAATTAAAACTAAATGTGTGTGCAATGCATGTAATACAGATGATTAATATCAAACCTACATCTTAAATTTTAGGGAAACGCTCTTTAAAGTGCGTGTTAGAATAAATGCCATCTCTTTCCTGAGAGGTATTAAACCTGTTGTTTAATCCATGTTCAATAAAGTAAATCCGTACACAGTGACAAGCAGTTAGAAGTAAAGAAATTATTTTACTGGTTGCAAAAGATGCTACCTGTGCCTTGCACAAATGTCTTGCTTGATGTGTTGCTTGTAATATCTGAACTGCTGCTGGCTATGGGAGCTCCCAGCAGCTAGGAGAAAGCAGCAAACAGGTTTTTTTTTCCAAAAGAAATGATTTGAAATCCAAACCATCATTAAAAAAAGAAAAAAAAGCATTCAATTCTGAAAGTCTCTGAAATGCTAGATGAATTTCATTTTAAAATCTTAATTAAAAGAGCTTAGAGATTACTTTTCATGACTCAAAACCGTCTCTTGGAGATGTAGATCTTTGACCTCTTGCTCAAAATAAATGCAGCACCCCGTTTCTTGCCAGTCTCCAATAAACTATCATCTGAGTTATTTTCTGAAATGCATTTCTAAAATATGCTTGCCATAAAATCTCTGTAGGATTTTGTTTCTTTCTAAGACTGAGTTACATACGCTTCCAGTGACTGTGCTGAGTTAGCATGGCCCTGTCCTGAGGCCAGGTTCTCAAGAACACTACTTGTTTCCCTGCAGGTTCTGAGGACCTTGCCCTTCGTGTAGCTGTGGGTGGGCAGGCACATGCAACACCTCCCACAACTTGTTTTGCTCTTCTTAAGAGCAGATCTTTAAGAAGGATCACTTGATACTGCTTGATTAACTTGTTGTTTTTCAGCCACGGAGTAGCAGGAGCTGGGTGTGTTCAGCATCCTTCCAGAGTTAGATAGGGTAACGTGTAAAGGACACAATACATCTTTGAGGCACATCATCATCCCTGTGGTTGAGAAGACCTCTGAATGTCTTGGGGTTTCTAAACAATGTACTGTCATTTTCATCACACATACCTGAATATTTTATCGTGGCTCTTCTTAGTGTGCCATATTTTGTTGCTGGACTCTCTGACCTGTGGAAGCTGTAACAGTGCAGCTGTTCTCCAGAAACTTGCAGCACCCTATGCAAGTGCTGTCAGTTCAGCTTTGTCTGATCAACTGGCAGGACTGAATCAACAGAGAGGTGTGATGAAACATTTTAATAGGAGGTCTCTCCTTTGAAAGGCACAGTTAGAGATACAGCTTACGTGCCTTGAGTCTCTGCAATGCACAGAGCTCACTGTCACAGCTGTAGCTCATCTTGCACTCTAGGATTGATTTTAATACACTGGTGTCCAAAGTAGTGGCTTGCCTGAGCTGCAGTGGGTGAAGGGCTGGTCTTTTGGTTGCTTGCTGGGGGCAGGGAAGAGCCCCTGCCATAATGGCACAGTGTCAGAGGGCACACTGCACTACAGGCTGCATGCAGCCCATGGGCTGCAGGCTGGATGTGTCTGATTGAATGCAATGAAGAGCCTTTGCTGAGTTCCAGGGGCTGTTTGCTGCTGCAGCATTGGCATTGGATGTGCTGCTTGGTTTGGCAAAGTTGACAGTGCTAAAATTTTCAGGTACTTCGTGTGCTTTCTCTGTTGTGATAGGTGAAACAAGTATCGTAAGTGGTAATGCTCTTGTTGTCACTGTACCAAGCCCATTGCAGGACCACCAGAACTGCTTCTCTTCTCTTTCACTAAGGAGCATTGAACTGATTCAGGCATCTGAGAAAGTGGAGTGCTGGGAGGTGGAAGGAACACGTTTAGAAAAGCTCATCCAGGGTGTTTGTGGGCCTTCCTAACCCTGGCTGTACAGCAGCTGTGACCTGTGCAGCCCTGTCTGCCTGCACCAGGGCTGAGTGTTCTGCAGTAGCAGATAGAGAATTTTGTGGAATTAGTGTTTCAAAATAAGTATGAAAATTCATGAGGTTGCATTAAAGAAATATTGAGGGAGTGAAAACAGAATGATTAAATGAAACATTTTCATTCTGAAATAATCAATGTGCTGCCATTAAATCTGGCTGCTGTGAGATACTTGGTGCAGACAGGCTTTGTGAATTTACCTTAGAGCTTGCGTTCAGAATAAGCAGGATGATGGAGGTTATTATATGGAGCTTGTTTAAAATACCTCTGGCTTAGCAGAGGTTTTTTCTTGTTTTAATTTGAAAGGACAAGGCACTATCATCTTTTTCATATGAAAAGTTACGAGTGTGTTTGGTCTCTGAGTTGAAGGCTTTGATTAGTGTAAGGTAAGGCTAAGGTAAGGAAAGGCTAGTCCTGCCATACAGAGAGCACCACGTGCATTTGTTTGCTCCTTAATGCATTGATACCAGTGAAGGCTTCATGTCTTGTTCTGCTACTGGATGTGAGGTTTATTTATCTTTCCCTTGGTTAGTTTAAAGCATGAGCTTTTGCTAAGAATGCTTCAGAGAGTCTGAGTGTTGGTAGCAGGTTCTAGTTCTAACATTGCTAGGGCATAATTTGTGCATAAAGAGGGCAGCCTAGTTTTCTTTAAGCATACTTACTAATAGCAGGAGCATCTTTTGGGTTCTTTTAGATATGGTGGCTGAAATGGAAGGGAGGCTGACAGCAAGTCAGGGCAAAGCTTTGTACAGTGGGTGGAAAGGGTACTTCTCACCAGCCAGGTTTGTGTTTGAACTTTAATGTGATTTGCTGCTCAAGTTCTCCCATGAGCCTCTTCATTTTTGCAGTTTATGTCTAGTATTTTAAACTATCATCTGTGGAAGGAGATGGTTTTTCTCTGTAAACATGCAGATGTATGGCTACGTGGATGAGAACTGTTTCTCTGCTAGTTTATTTTACTCACTGGATTTGTTTAGAGAAAGTATAGGTACCACTGGACCCACTCATTAGCATTTGCTAAGGAGGGACCCTGCTGCCCCCCTTTGATGCAGTGTTTTTGTAATGCAATTTACTTTCTGTACTTTTGGGCCTCTTTGGGGCTTAACCATTTTTATGGAAAGCTGGGTAACCCATAGGGAGTCACAGCTGGACTCTTCAAACAAAGCAGTGTGCATGCCACCTGCCTGGTAGGAGTCAGAGCAATTAAGCCTGCAAGTCCAGGTCAGAGCTTACCTGTCTCATTCTGCAAATCCACATGCCATCCATCCCCTTTGTGTTCTGCTCTTCTGTGCTGCATTGCCTTCCCTCTCTGCTGGTCCCATGAGGTGAAGAGAAGGAGAGGCTGTTGCATGGAATCTGTAAAGGTACTGAAAGATACGTTTGGAGTTGTTTTTTTTTCCCCCATCAAGTAGATAGTTGGTCCCCAGATGAATTAGGACTGTAAGGAACTTCTGAGCTTCATTTTGAGCAAGGAGAAGCTTTAAATAGCCACCGGATTGAACGTCCTAGCTTTTGCCATCAATATAGTGAATAAATGCAGCTGCTTATGGCATCCTGCCCAGAGTGCTGCTACAGGTAAGCAACATAAAGCCTCTTCAACTTCCATCATTACTTAACGTACGCCTAGAAGTTTAAAACATGATATTACACTCCTAACATCATTATAAGGTGATGCAAAGAATAAAAGAATGATGTATTCATAGCACAGAGATGTAATCATTCCAGTGTCTTTGTGCTTTGTGATTAGAAATCCCTATTTTACAATTGTCATTAGATTGTCTATAATAGTTTTTCCCATTCTAACACTTCTGCATTTGCTGCCTGTTCTTTTGCAATGTGTTTTTTTGATACATTGAAAGGAAAATGCTGTCTTCGTAAATCGGCGTGTCAGATAGAAAAGAAAAAACTGAAGAGGTAGAAATAACACTGCTTCTTATTTGATGCATTATAACTCAGCAGAAAACTGACAACCATTAGGGATGGAGTGAACTTTAGGAATCTTCTTACAGAAGTAAAACTAGGAAGTAAAACTAGGAAACTACTTCTGCATTCAGTGGAGAAAGGGATTTTGTGATATGGTTCATAAGGTCAGGAATAGAGGGAACGTGTGTAACATTTTGCCTGCAAGAGCACCTGTATGTTGAGGTTGGTGTTTGGCTGTATTCTTTGTGCTACAACCAGTACCTGATATCAGTAACATTGTGCAGGTAAATGTTTTAAAGGGTCCTGCAGTGATCAACCAGAGCAGCATTACGTCCCCTGTCCTTTACTCAGTCAAACCCTGTCTCATCCCCAGCTTGTTAGGCATCCTGTAGCCCAGTGGGCACAGCCTTATTTATGTTCTTATGCTCTTGTCTGCTTCTCTCTCAGTTCCATGCTTAGTACTTGGTTTTAGTTAATTACTGGCCTTCTGTCCGGCCTGGTTAACCACAGGGACTTGTCTCATTGCTCTCCAAATTGTGCTACAGGGTATGATGAGGAGTGTCACCTGAGGAACACAGATGTCCTTTGCTGTGAACTCTGCTGCTCAGGTTTTCCTTGGGCAGTGAAGGAACTGGTTTCTGCTGGCATTTAGCTGGGCTCTGCTTATCTGTAATTCCCAAAAGAGGCCAGCTGGATTGCCCCACAGGGCTCTGCAGAAGCCTCTGCCTTGAGGCTGACAGGGGTGTTCAGCTGTGTGGTGCTGTCCCCGCAGAAAGTGTTTAATCTGAATTAAAGAAAAGGTGTTGATAATCCTGCAGCAGTTTCAGCTTTTATACGTGGGCCACCGTCACTGTAATAACGGAATGAGATGGGAAGTTTATCATCATGTAAACAAATAAGACTGCTTCATGTCTCGGCTTAGGGGAGGATGAAGCTGAGTATTCTCCGGACCTTAAAAGGTAAATATGATGCAATGCTGTCTCTTTTATGTGGCTCTCCTCACCATTTTCCAGTGTGCAGTACACACACGGGTAAGACTTCTGACACTGTGAGAACCTAAAGTCATACAGTCATAGGGTCACTCAGGTTGGAAAAGACCTTCAAGGTCATTGAGTCCAACCACAACCCAACCATCCTACCCCAGCTCTCTGCTAAATCATGTTTCTGAGCACCAAATCCAGATGGTTTTTAAACACATCCAGGGATGGTGATTCAAGCACCTCTCCTGCCATCATCCTGTCATAGAAAACAGTTTGATTGCAAAGCTGCATCTGGTCAACCTGGGCTGATGGCACTTGTCTCCTTGGGTTGTTGGCTCATTACCTTCTGGAAAGCAGAACTGGTTGAATACATGTGGTTTAATTTGCTTCCCATCAAGGGTTTGGTTTGTGAATAGGCCATAGAAATGTTGTAAAACTGTCAGCTGAAAATGAAGTAACCTTTTTGTGTGGAAGTTACTTTCTCTCTGTGTGTGTGGTGTGTGTATGTGTATCAATAATGGCATTTTTGTACTTTCCCATACCTTCCTATGGCTGCATATTTTAAGCACTGTGTATTCAAAATGGTCTGTGCTCATCAGCTCTTTGATTTTTAGTGCATCTCCTATCTTTCTCCTTTTCCTTTTCTAGTTTGCAAAACAGTGCTCACTACAAATTGATCGGAATGAAACTTTACGTGAAAGTATTAAGCAGACAAGATCTTCCTTGCAACTCTTCCTCAAATTCAACATGTTCTGAAGTCCGCTTTGTTTGTGCTTTGTTCCACTGCGCTGTGTGTAGCAGCGTGGTTGGCTCCTGTTAGCTCTGATATGCTGCCTGGGGCCTCAGCTAAGATTCGAGCTGTGTTTGGAGGGAGAAAAGAAGTGTATTATGGTGAATCTCATGATGCAGAACCCCTTCTGACTTTGTCAAGACGAGGTGTTGCAGTGTGGCTTTGTAGGAGTGGCTTGGTGGTGTGTTTTCACCATGCCTGTGTTTTCACTTCATCCCTTCCAGCTGTTCCTCTCATTTCCCAAATGGTTTTGCAGGAGACGTTTCCTGGTCTATCAGGTGACCTTAGCCAAACTATTTCCTTTCTTTGCATTTTAGTTTCCCCGGTAATAAAATGGAGATAAAGAAACCTGCTTTCTTTTGTCAAGCACTTAATCATGTGCTTATGAAATGTGCTATTTAAAGATTTTTTTATTTATAACTTCTATACAAATAGCCCAAGTTTGTTTGAATTACGTTATTACAGTCTGAGGTTCTGAACATCCTTTGTTTTTGACAGGGTATGTTATTGATGGCAGTAAAAATGCTCAGAATATGAAGCTATTGACTGCTGTTTATGGGTATTAAAGCATTAAATGTAATTACTGCCTATTATTGGTTATTTCAGTGTCTTTGGAATCTGAAAATGGTTTTCCACACATAGGTCTCTTGGTTACCTAAGAATGGTCCATTAAAGGGTTTTCAGCAGAGGCTTTTATTGCTTCACGGTTAAAATGTTTTTTTCTGTCCATGATGACTTCAGCTTTAGGAGGAGGTTATAGCAATCCCTTTGTGAGGTGACTGGATTGCACAGAGATATTTAAGCCATATGATGAGGTATGTGCTGCCAGTTTGAGTTCCAATTCACCTCCATCACCCCACTGTGCTGCCTTACATTGGAAGGGTTTCTCACTTGACCCTGGTGTTACAGCTCTGAAATAGCTCAGAGTGCTTCACTGAACATAGCATTCCATTGCCCTCTGACAACATAGCACATAGCTTGTCTCTCTGAGTGGCTCGGTGGCAGCTTTCCTTTTGTTTTGCAGACAGTTTCCATCCTGGAGCAGAGGCTGACCCTCACAGAGAACAAGCTGAAGGAGTTTCTGGAGAACCAGCAGAAAATCATTCAGAACAAAGAGAATTGAGTTTGTGAAAGAGGAGCAGTGCTGAGGGCCCTTGGAGGTTGCAGGGGTTTGTATTCCTAACAGACTGGGTGACTTTAATGATTTGGAGAGTAATCAATTTTTAATTCATATGTACAGTTACTGCATCTGTAAATACAGAGCTTTGTTACTTTACTAAAATAAAAGATTTTTATTTATGAGAGTGGATGATTTTTGTGATTTCTTGTGTTTTCCAGGTACTGTAGGAACCAGGGAGGGGTCTGAGAACCATCTGAAAAGGTTTCATCTCTCCTGCCTTAGCTGCTGCTCAGTTACAGTGTTTAAACTTTCTAGAGCTGCCAAACGGTTTGTTGCTGGCTATGTGGCACAAGCAAAATCTCCCAGAATATCCTGGCCAGTTCTCAGATCACAGCTCCTAGTTAGCACCTGTTGGATGGTCTGCCTCACCAAGTTCCAGTTTGTGCCTGGCAAATTTGATGATGTGGATTAAATGCTGATTTTGTGCAGAGGCCAGCCCAATGGTGGGGTTTAACCTGCTTCCTCATGCAGTTTGTGGAAAACTTTGCTGTGCTGAGGCTAGAGGAGAGGCCCTCGCTGTGCTGGGTCAGATGCTGGGTGGATTGTCAGGCAGCTTTTGTTTTGTATCTGTACATTTACTTAATTTAAAGGAAGGGTAGAGGTAGAGGGAAAACCAGATAGCAGCACACTGGCTGCGGTCAGAAACCTTTTCTCTTTTCACACAGGACTGCCTTTAATTTTCTGTCATTTTGCAGATGATTTTACAGCTGAATAGCTCATCATTCACCCCCTTCCCTGCATCAGGCTTCTAACACTTCCAGGTCTTTAGCAGGTGTTCAGTATGTAGCTACGAAAGAATTTGGACTTCTAGATACTGCTCTACGGGGTCACTATTGCTAACACACACTGCAGATCTCCTTTCTTGTAATAAACTGCTACGTACATTCTCAAGAAATGAGCTGTAGGAACTTGAGTGTCTCAGAGTTCACCAAACCCTCCCCACGACTTTCTGAACTGTTGGCAGTTTGCTTCTCTCCCTATCCATGACAGTCACACCTGTTTCCCAGACTCCAGAGCTTCCAAACCCCCATCTCCAGATGTGCTGTGGGCAGTGCAGATGCTTGAGACTTGGCTGGCACCCTTATTTCACACAGAGCTCTACAGACTTTAAGGCCAGACCAGTTTTTTGCACCTGTTCCTGTTGCAGTCTGTTTGTACAGCGTCTGGACTGTGTTAATCCTCTTCCCACGTGGACAAGGCTGTTGGCATCCCCTGCCATCACCAAGAGGTTTTCTTTCCATTCTGGTGCTTTCCACGTCTTTAAGAAGCCCCCGTTGGCATTGTCACTGCTTTTATATTTTATTTGTATTAATTCTCTTTCACTTGCATGAAGCTTTCCCATTTCCTTGCTTTTTGGGAGGATTATAAATCTGAGTTTCTCTTTGTTCTATCACATGGTTGTTTTCTGTTTCTAACCTCCCAGTCTGATTAATGTTATTTTCTGTCAGATTACAACAACGGAATCACTTCACTGAAAACCTTCCATTCTCTTGCTATAAGCTTTCAGTGGCTTTCCACTGAGAGAGAGACCGTTACCGTTTTAACTGAGACAAACCGATGTGATGGGCTGGTTGGGAGGAGGGGATTCAGATGTGTGTGCCTGTCCTGCCACTGAAACAGTGACAAAAATGAGCTGCAAAACCTTCATTTGTCAACCTGATCCCCAGTGCAGTGAGCTGGTTTTTGAGGTGTGGGTATGGAGAGGATGTGAAAACGAGCTGTTCCAGCAGTCATCAATTTTTAAACTTCTCTTAATTTGTGATTTCTGATGTCTTGGGCACCACAGAAGTGACTTGCCATTCTCCCTAAAGTACTAAATAAAGTACAAATGACTCGGGCACATTTGATAAAGATGCTTTTTCCTTTCAGACGTTAAGTGAATCCATTTGACAGATAATTGTGCTTGTAAAACAGATGAGATGCTCAAGTGCTGAAGGACAAGCTAGTGGGATGCAGGGAAAGTTGCTTTTCCTTACTCAGCTTCTTAGAAGTATTCATTTGATCAGTGCAACCTATTATTGTGAAAGTAATGTGCCATGGGTGAGTGTGAAGAGCTAAGGGAAGGGGGAATCTATCAAGTTCCGTGTGATTTAGGTAGTAAGACAGGGATTTCTTCTGATGGTACGCTCAGTCTCAATCATTTCCTTGTCCCGTATCTTGGCAACATGCTTTCTTTTCAGTGTCCCCTTCCTATTGCCTCTTACCTTGGGTTGAATATCCAGACATAAGATGTACCAGCACTTCTAATACACGGATATTACTTGGGAGGCAGATGAGGTGTGGAAAGTACAACACTTTAAGTTACTGTTCTTAAGCAATTAGCTCAAAAAAACATTTGAGGAGCCCAAATCCTACTGGCCATCTTTTCCCTGGGCTCTGTGCTTAGCTCCATCCATGAAGCACGTTTCCACACACTGAGTTCAGGATAGAAGGAGTTGAATCCACTTCTGCTTTTATACTTGTGATTTTTTTATTTTTTTTTTTTATTTTACTTGGGAATATCTACAGTAACTGATTTGCAAAGCCATTAACTCAAGAAGCAGTGGATCAGCTGTGAACAAGGAGCCTGACATCACGTCTACACCGTGTGAGGATATGATGTAACATGAAAACTGCTTGTGGTAAGCTCTGTGGGAGGAGGCTACAAAGAGTTAAATATTTTGTTTTGGATCTCCAAGGCACACAGGCGGCCAAGCCAAGTTCTTAAAAAAGTAGTTTAATTTGTTGCCGTTATATTTGCCAGATGTATGACCTCACTCAAGTTTTAGCAACAGTTCTTTGTGCTGAGATTGGTCCCTTGGGGAAGCAGGTTGTGCCTGGAGGCTGCTGCAGATGACTTTTTAATATTTCTATGAATCTCTTGATTTTTGGCTGCTATGAGCATGAACCACGTTAAATGTAAAAGTTCAGAATCCTCACGCTCTGCCCACTTCCCTTCCTGTGGGGGAGCTGGAATTGGGCAGATACAGCAGTTGAGTTCATAACTGAACAGACAAAAGCACCAGTGAACTGTAGTACTGATTCTTCTGGCCAGGAAGTGAGATGGCCAGGAGAATCCTCTGCCTGCATAATGGTTACATGTGTTTGTCAGCTAATTAGGAAATAAAATCCAGCTATGATCTAAGTCTCTTGGCACTTACCACTTTGCATAATGTCTTTAAAGATCTGCTCTTAAGCAAAGGGTTGTTTGAAACATGAGTGAGCAGAAGAGGAGGGAAACATCAGTTTGCAGAGGTTTGTTGCCTGTGACATGAAAGTAGTGCTGCATTTTTTCCCTTGCTTTTAGAAATTGTCTCCTGCTACAGTGCAAATGCTTCTCAAATCATGCGTGCTGGTCAGCTTTAAGAACAAAGTGTAATGAAAAAGAATATTCTCTTACTGATTTTCTTCTATATATTTAACCTCGATTTAGCCTGCTTTAGGAAGCCTTATGTGTGTTTCCAGGAAAGCTGGGATCTATTTCTAGCTCTGTGGAGAAACTGCCATTGCAGGCCAAAATCACTCTTCAGTCCCCCATTCTCTTTCTTACCGGAGATGAATATAAATTGCTTCCTCTTCTGACATGCAGTTTCTGTGGATGAAGAGCTAATTGGATGTTTGCAGTGTGTCAGGGAAGAGAGAGGCCAGCTTATTCCCAGAACACGTCTCTCATCCTTTACCTTCTCTCTTCCTGTAGCCCAGCAGCTGGTGTTTCTGGGGGTGTGAGCACTGATCTCGTTGCTGTTACACAGTGCACCCAATGCTGTCACCCGAGGCTTCAGCGTGAGCCTGCGACTCCCTGCTTGGTGTGTGAGGTACTGCTTCTCAGGACACTTTCCTGCCAAATGACTTATCCTCCACCAACAGCCATCAGAACGACCTGGCTTTAGAGGAGAAAACAATCCCTTGAAGTTAAATGGGATCGTTTCTGAGCGAAAACCGAGGTATGTGTCAGAAGAGGGAGCTGTGGGGTGACGTCTGGTGGGGGGTGAGCACCAGGAACAGTTGGGGATGGTGTGGCACATGGTATCTCATAGCCTGCTGGCAGCACCTGAGACAAGCTGGATGGCTTTGAGTCTGTGAATTTCCCATCTGCAAGGAAGTCTTTCCATGCTGACTACCCTTAGATTTTTATCCTCACTCCAGTCCTGTCTTAGCAGTAATCCAGCACAGCAGGAAACCCGCTGCTCCGTTGTCACCAAGCAGGCTAAATCAGCACAGTCATCCAACACCAGAAACCTGTCTCCCTCACTGTTTCTGATCCCTGCAGGCCTCCTCTACACTACTAATGACTTGCTGCTGCCCTCTGGGCACCCCTCAGGCTGAGAGTATGGTGATGTTCTGCATGGTGCAGTGCTTGTAGTCAACCATGAAGATGTTTTTTCAGCGAAGTTCCAACAAGTGGTACTACAAAGGCTGATCCCACTTACTCTGAGAGCTCATGGCTGTGCAGTTTGCTGATGGTGACAGCTGCTCTTTCAGCTGGTGACCAGAAGGGTTAAACCGAGCTGTTGCCTGGATGGAGTTCTAGCATTGCTTCACTTCCTTTTCTCCACCCTTTCTGTCAGTATTTTCTTAGCAGCTGTCTGGGAGCTGTTCCACCCAGACTTCCCCTCATGTGTGCCTACAAAAACACACTGTTTTGGGTAAAGTTTCCATTGTCACATTTGCAACCATCTGAAAGCCAGAGCCAGCCTTTGGTGCCTGAAATATAACAGATCTTCTGAAAGGAGGAGAAACTTCCCTTCTCAACCTTCCCAGCTTCTGAGGGTGCTCAGCTTTGTGAGGTCATCCCTGGAGGATAAGCTCCTTGTAACAAGATAAAATCTCACTGAGGGGTTGTTGCTTTTCCTTCTAATTGCCCATCTTCTCTGAAAGACTGTGATTGCTTCAGAAGACATTACTGCTTTTGTTCTGGAGCAGTAGGTGTTTTTTGTGTCTGTCTTCTGGTGCAGATCTATGGCTGAAGAATGTACTTGCTGCCTGTTCCTCACCAAGGAAGAGCTTTCTGCAAAAGACAAGGGACTAGCATTGCCCCTGTCTCTTGTGACCACCAAGGTAGGAGTGGTCATGCCATCATACAAGCTCTCGAGTGTGGTTTTCCTACACTAAGCACACTCACTACCTGAGAAACAGTGGCCCAAGGGCAGCATCCTGAGCTCAGCAGCGATGTGGATGGTGCAGGGGAAAGTCCCCAGCCAGCACTCGTGGCCTGATGCAGCAGGAGAAGCACCACGTCAGCCTGTTCAGTTTCTTCTGAAGGAAGATCAGTAGACCCTGTGGGTCTGCTGGCTGCTACTGTGGTTGAAAGTTTCTTCTGGTTGAATCACAGATCGTTGGTGATTTTGGAAAACGGAGAGCAGGCTTTGGTTTTGCAGCTGTACATCAGTTTCTCTTCTGTGACATCCTACCCTGTCTTACATCTACCTGTGGTAGTGGCAAGGCTCCTTGCCACTTGGGTTCCTTAACCCAACTCCAAAGCAGCTTTAAATAAAACAAGGCTTTGGGCCCTCACAGAGGGGGTTTGTCCTGTCAGAGGAGTGTATGTCTTGTCACATATGTTAATACAGCATGGTCAAGAGGCTGTTTGGTTTCTCTTTTGGAGGTCTTGGGGAAAGACAGCATTTACCGTGGAGAAACTTTGCAGAACTCCTCCTCCACTTACTGCTGCTTTCCTGTTCTTTTCACATTGGCTGTAGGTTTAGCCCCAGTTAGGGTGACGTTTCGTAATACAGAGTTGATGTGAGGAAAAGATGTGGAGTGGAGATGGCAGCAATGTTCTTCCCCTGGTTCTCTCTCTTGTGCAGTGGTGGCACGGCTGAAAAGGAACAAAGCTGTGGGAAGCAGAGGGTGTACTGTAACAGCAGCTGTGCAGGTGGGCCTCAGCAGCAGACTGAGATCCAGTGTGTGTGGTGGAGGGGAGGGAGCTGGGAGAGGTCCGGCTGCACTTGCAGTGGAGCTGGTCTGTCCTCCCAAGACTTGGTACTGACAACTACAATATGGTGTCAAAATACCATGGGTGCTTCCACAGCTGTTTGTGCCTCTCCCTCAAAGAAACCCTAAGGGGGGTTATTAGCTCCAAGTTAAGCCTTGCTCTCTGCACCTCCCTCCCCATCCCACCGACTTTCTGTGTTAGGAGACAAACATGCTCAGGGCATGCAAGTGTTGTCTGTCTCCTGCAAAATGTTTTTCTATTAGAAATGCAGGTTAAAAGCCTGCAGGCTTGTGGAGCAAAACCCCTCCAGGTGACCAACTTGAATATGGTTGCACCTGTGTGCTGCCAAGGTGATTAAGAAATGCCTTTAGTGTCACTTTGTCTGCTTGAAGATCAATACTCATATGCTGGGTTATTTTGTTGTAGACTGTTGCTTCCTGAGGGAGAGATTATTTGACCTGTGTCATTGCAGGATATTTTTCTTCCCTTGTCTGTATTACTTATGAAACTGATAGACCTTAAACAGGAAAAATGGCTGCAAAGTGTCTGGAGCAAGGTGTGCTTGATAAGAATATTAAAACATGCCTGCTGGCATGACCTTTCCCCTCAGTCAGGCATCTTTGCTGGAGAAGGGCTCATATCTGAGCACAAAGGAGTGATTTGTCTGTGAGTGCAGTGCCTTGAGAGCAGTCCAGGTGATGGGGGCAGAAATTCCTGCCCAAGTACCTGTAGTGGTAGGGATAGGGTGGGTGGGCTGTGGGATTGGCTTTCTAAATTTGGCAGCCCAGGTTGGTGAGTGGATGCTGGAAATTCCGGAGATGCCTGTTGCTGAGGCAGCAAGGAGCACAGAACTTCTGATGCTCTCTAAGGCTGTTTGATTTGATTTTTGGGGGGCCAATCTTGTGCGGCACCCTGCAAAAGCTGGCACAAAACTGTTCATCATCTCTGTCAAGGCTGTCGTCAACTGACACAAATATAGTAGTCCAGTTTTTTGCCTGTCAGAGTGACACAGGTCCCTCTGGCTTTAGGGTCCCAAACCCAAAACTGACATTCAGCTTCCCAGTCCATGGCTTTGCCTCAGCTCATGCAGCTGTACTGTGATCTGGAGAAGGGGTGGCACTTTCTACCCTGGCTCCAGTATTTAAGAAAACAGCTTGTTTGTTTTGTTTTTTTTTGTCTTGGCTCAGGTATGGTCACAAGCTGGTGTTGGGAAGAACCTGCTGTTAACCGTGCTCTGCTGACGTGGCTTTTTTTAAAGGAAGCAAAGACGAGACTTCATTTACAAGAAGGGTCAGAAGGAGAGTCAGGGGAGCTACTGGCCTGTCAGCCTGACCTCAGTACTGGGAATGGTCATGGAGCAGATCGTCTGGAGTGCAGTCACTTGGCATGTACAGGACAGCCAGGAGCTCAGGCCAAGCCAATATGGGTTCATGAAAGGCAAGTCCTGCTAGACCAGACTGATCTCCTTCAATGACTGAGCGACCTGCCTGATGGATGGTGGAAGCGCTGTGGATGTGATCTGTCTAGACTTCAGCAAAACCTTTAACTTTCTCCCATAGCATTCTCCTGGAGAGCTGGCAGCCTATGGCTTGGACAGGTACACACTTTGCTGGGTAAGGAACTGGCTGCATGCCCAGAGAGTGGTGGTGAATGGAATGAAATCCAGCAGGTAACCAATTGCGAGTGGTGTTCCCCAGCGGTAGGTGCTGGGGCCTGTGCTGTTCAGTATCTTTATTGATGACCTGGATGAGGGCATTGAGTGCATCCTCAATAAGCTTGCAGGTGACATCAAGTTTGGGGGAAGTGTCGATCTAGCTGGGGGTAGGAGGAGCCCTACAGAAGAATCTGGACTGACTGGATTGCTAGGCTGAGGCCCTGAAAAGAGGTTGTGGCAAGGTGGGGGTGGGCCTCTCTTCTCAGGTAACTAGCAATAGGACAAGAGGGAATGGCCCGAAGTTGCTCCAGGGAAGGTTCAGGTTGGATCTTAGAAAAAAGTTCTTCTCAGTAAAGTGAGGTATTGGCACAGGCTGCCCAGGCAGGTGGTAGTCGCTGTCCCTGGAGGTTTTCGAGAACTGTAGATGTGGCACTGAGGTTTAGTGGGCATGGTGGTGTGGGTTGGTGGTTGGACGGGATGATCTCAATGGCCCTTCCCAGCCTTAGTGATTCTATGACTGAAAGCCACTGGAAAAGCCAGCTTATGAGGCAGTCAGTGTAGTGTGTTCTTTCAATACCAGCTGGGGGAGGTAGACAGAGGCATCTGCAGGACCAGGAGGAGCTCAGGGATGCACTGGCCTCTTGTTTCTACAGGTAGTTGAGAACTCTGAAGAGCAGGTGATAAACCACTCCAACCTGCAATGTGGATGGAAAGGAATGAGGGTGGGGAGCAGCACCCCAGGGAAACCCTGTCTCTGTCCTGCTCCCCACTGTGGTACTTTAGCATAACATCTCCAGACAGAGCTGTTATGGTTTGCGCCAGCAGCCCCTGCTGATGCTGGTGTAAGCAGGAGTGATTGCCTGCTCGCAGCTCTCTCCATCATCTCCCTGGTGCTGTGAAAGGCTGGGGAGGTCAGTGTTGTCTAATTCAGCAGGGGTTGTGCTGTTCCCAGGCTGTGGGTGAGGGTGCAGCCATAGCAACTGGCTCTGCAGGGCCGTGGTGTGCAGCCAGCTCTTTTGCCACCTCTGGCAATCTGCTGCCTCGAGCAGCTGCCTGCTTTGCCTATACCTGGTGCTAACCTTGCTGCCCGCTTGCTAACAAATGCAGTAGCATTCAGGAAAGTGAAAGTACTGATGGAGAGCTTGGGGTTGGTGCTGAATCATTCCCTCTGCCAGGAGTAGATCCACTTGCTTTATTTCAAGAAACTGTGAGCCAGCCTCTGGCTTTGCTCCCTTTTTCTCACCAGACAGGTGCCAGTGCTTCATCTTCCTGCAGCTGGTGGGTTTCCCTGTGCTCCCTGCCCCTTGCTCTGAGCAAACATCTCAGGGATTACATTCTTCGCTGCAATTACTCTGCCTCTTTCCCCACCTCATTACAGGGCTTCCTTTACTGCCAGGTCTCAGAGGAGAAGCCAAGATTAAAGAGAGCAGAGATTATTATATTTAATAGCAGTGAAAATTGGCGGGATGGCAGGGGGCCACTTCTCTTCCCTTGATCCCACTTGTAGTTCAGAGGCAGCCTTGGATTCACACATGGCCATCCCACCTGGTTTCACCACTGCACAGAGGAAGAGAGAGAGATCCAGTGGTGAATTTTACCACTGTTATCTGTACTTTCTAGCCTGGCCCCTGGTGGATTCTGCCTTGGCCTCAGAGTGCAGGGCTAACTGTGAGAGGCTTGTTTCCCTTTTAGATGCAAATACCTTACTAATTTCCCATGATGGGAAAGAAGCAGCAGAAAGTGAAATAAATGCCTGCTACAGCCATCTTTCCCTAGTTCACCATGGTATTGCACAGGCTTGGTCAGAGCTGACTCTCACCCTGCAACAAGCTGCTCTGGTCCTGTCCAAGGATTTGGGGGATGCATTGTGCACCTTCTCCCCCCACTGCTATTGCTGCTGCTTGGGATACACTGGTAAAAGGTTGCAGGAGGTGGTGAGCTGCTTTTTCACCTACTTCCATTTTGAAAGGTGTTGTGTTTCCCTTGGAGTTGAGCAGAGGCATGTGTGTACCTCCCTCTTTTATCCCTCCCAACCTATCTTGGGTTTAATAAGAGCTGTCCCCTTACATCTTCAGACCACTCAGTGTGCCTTAGCTTACTTGGGTGTCACAGGGGTTCTGTGCACAGCAGGGGACTGTGTACAACAGACCAGTGTGGTCTAGGAAAGCATTCTGTAGCAGCTAAAACCATCTGAGGGACCATGTCCTTGCTCTTAGATCTAAGGATGCTTGTAGGATGAAGGCTGGGGACCACAGAAGGTGGAATGCTGCAGCAGGGAGGGGATGGTGACCAACTGGGTCAGGAGCTCTGGGACATGGTGTAAGCAGTGAGGGGGAATAAAACTTCCAGTTGGTATTTGTGGATTTGATTTTAATGTATTAAACGTGGGTGTGGGCTCCGTCTTCTCACAGCTATCCTGGGGGCACAAAGCATCACAGAGATTTTGGCGAGCTGTGGTTTCAGCTGGTGGGAGTTGTAGCTTGTACAGCTCCAGGCTCCTCTGTTCAGCTGTAGCTCTTGAGACCATGCCGAACATGTGCTGGCTTCTAGACCCACCAGACAGCAGCACTAGTCAAATGTAATGAGGAGCGCTCCTGGTCCTTTCAGCTCCTTTCTGCTGCAGGCTGGAGTCTGATAATGGTGTATCTAGGAGGAAGGAGCTTGCTGGTCTAAGCTTATATGCACCCTAGGGCAGGAGAGCCTCTAGGTTGAAGAAGCGAGCTGTGGCTGTGAGACACAAAATGTGCAGGAGCCCAAGCTGGCCCACAGAAAGGCTTTTAGAGACCGCTTGAACTCTTTCTCACATCTTTCTGCAGGTGTGGAGGGTGAGCAGTAAGGATGGGCAGCCACAACAGCTTGTCTGGTCATCAGTGTTTACAGAATGAAATTATCTTCCTTTCCCTTTCACTCCTGTTCCAGGCACTGCCTTGATACATGCCCTGCGGTGGCCACACTGCATCTTAGTATGTCCTTCTCGCCAACGCTCCTTGTTTTGTCCAGTGAGAAACTGTATGATTTAAATAATTAATGAAGGCTGTTTTTTGTTGTTGTTCTGTTTTATTTTTCTTGTTCTTGCTAATTCTCTGTCTGTATGGAAGTTAAAGAGGCTTACATTGATTTTTCTGAAGTCAGTTCCTTAGCACTCTGAGCACAACTGCTGCAATCCATCCATTGCTATCATCATCCATCTCTATCTGCACCAGTTTAACTAATAAATCATCTGAAATTCCTGAGGTTAGTTAAAATTAGCCCCTGTGCCTAAATTAAAGGATTTCTGCAGTTGTGTCAAGCCTGCAGTGAAGTTCAGCTGGGGACTTTCTAGTTGTTCACCTAGAGGGACTTAAATGCCTTCTTCGCCCTGAGCCTTTTCTTTTCTTGAATCTGAGTCTTGGCTGACATAAAGCTGCTATGTGTCCCTGTAGGAACAAACTGCTTGTTGTCTTGCAGCTGGCAGTATTCAGTTGGGTCTGGGCACCATTTAAGCAACGTTGGCTGGTGATGATCCCACTCTGAGTGGAGGAGAGGTATACTGTTCACAGAAGGCTCTGTGTTTAATTTTATTTTTTTATTTTGCTTTACAGAGATGGAAGTCTATCCACCAGTCCATCCCATGGAGGGGCCACCGTAGTACGTGCTCAAAAACTCAGTACCCTCTAGTGCAACAATCAGGTAAAGCCAGAAAAACAATTCTGGGAAAATGTAGGGCTTATCCATAGGGCGTGATTTTGGTTTGCCCCACTTGGTACAGCTGGACCTGATAAAACAGGACTGACTGAAGAGAAGACCACAAGCTGCCCTTATGTGATGATATGTGGATCTCACCAGTGAACCAACTTACCCTAAAAAGTTTTGTATGCTGCTGCAACTAGTCCTCTTCTCCAGCTGGCGGTCCTTCAGAGACCTCGCTGGTACATTTCTCAGCAGTCATACAGCATCCCATAGAAAACTAGTCACATAACTGCAGCACTGAGCAAGTGTCTTGGAGATCTTAGCTGGAGCTCTGTGAGATGGGCAAGGTGATACTGAAACTGCCTCTCCTGGACAGGGATCCTGACTGGAGGCGCAGTGACTGGCTTAGGACCACATGTCGCAGCTCTGTCCACAATGCAGTCACACTGTAGTCTCCAACTTCGATGCTGAGACCTATGGTTTCTTTGACTTGGCTTGCTAGGGTGCTGCTGGCACTGAAGTGTAGTAAGGCAGCCTGTCTGGCTGTTTTGCCACCATCTCAGCTGACTTTTGCATCCATTGTTAAGCTCTGTCACAGTGTGTGAGCAGGTGAGAGGCTCAGCCAAAATCAGCACCTGTATTCTTTTAGCCAGGCCATCCCTTACAAACTTTAATGTATTTGGGTCCTGGAAGATGCCCTGGTGTTTGGGTGCTGGATGGAGATGCAGCACTGCAGAGGGATTTTGGTTTGGCTCATCTTGATCTAGAGCTGGTGAACTGAGTCCTGAAGATTCCAGGTCATTTCCTTCCACAGACAGAGGTAGTATTTTCCATTAATGGGTTGGTGTAAAAGTAAAAACCAACTGAACAGGACCTGCTGAGCAGAGGTAATGCTGAAAGATCTGAGAGTATCTGAAAGTTACAAGTTTCACCCATATTCTCTGATACTACAGTCTCAAAGGCAGAAATATTTGTCAAGATGGGTTGCTAAGAATGAACTGTTCTTGGAGACTGTAGAACAGTGTCCTCAAGAGAGGTCCCTGCAATCACCTCCGGCTCTCAGCAGTGTCCATATTAGACTAAGGAAACAGCTTGTATCAAAATGAGCATGGTTGTGCCCAGGAACAGAGGTGCAGGTACTGTTTGAGTTCCTGAGCACGTGGTTCCTCTCTCAAATGCATTCCTATCTCCCATACTGAGCCTCCTCCCCAATGACTCTAGACAAACTGCTTTCTCTACTCAGATTGTGACTTATTCCCTTTCATCCTTAAGGGGTTGATGTTGCCTCGTGGGTTTGCCAGAGACCTGAGAAAGGCCTCCCTTTCTTCTCCCTGAAGAAGCTTCCCTCCAGTTCCCCCTCTCTTTCAGGTACAATGCAACTGGTGTTGCATGGTCTATTTCTGAATCCTCCAGTTGTGGTCCACACTCTCCTTATGACTTCATTCTTCAGAGTTTTTGTTTTCTTTCTTTGATCCAAGGAGCATAGGCTTCCCCCAGCTCTCATCATTGTGCTGAATGACCAGACATACCTCCTATCTCCAAATCTATTTTCTTAGCTTTATGACAACATAATGTTTTAAGCCCTTCTCAATGAGAAAGGGGAGTATATGAGGAATAGAAAGACTCCCCACCCAACCACAGAATTTAGAGGGTGTTCTGTAACCCTGCTGTTCAAAGGCATCTGCCCCAGGCAGCCCAGTTGGCTACTGCTGGGCCCTGTGGAACAAGATTTAGGCCTGGCTACATTAACGGCTTGAAGGGAGGGCCTCCTTGGGGGATTAGAGGCCATACAAAGAGCTTACAGTGTACTTTTTTTCTGGGGCCACTATAACAGGTCATGACTCTGGTCAACACTGGAGCCAAAACATCCATAGTTTACAGCAATCTGTCAGTTCCCAGGCATGCGTTCTGTTATAGAGGAGTTTGGGGGAAAAATGATTCCCGTAACACAAACCTGGCTGAAATTAGGTGCTGGGTGCCTACCTTCCCAGGAACTTACATCTATAGCACCAGTTCAGGAATATATATTGGTGAATGGTGAAAGAAGGTGATGATAGTGCCTTCTAATGGGATAAAAGCACTATGGAGCAACAACAGGTAATGAAGAGGAAAACTGACTCACTCCTTCTAATGACCAGAGACAGCTTATGAGGAGTGTGATCTCTATCTAGAGAGATGTTGTTCCCCCAGCTGCTAACCCTTAAATGAGGATGACGAGAGGTGGATCCTAGCTCCACCCCTTCTGCTCACTCAGGTACATTGCTTGCACCTGAGCTCCCTGGGTTGGCCATATCTTCTCACCTGGTGCTCAACCATTGGTTGTGATGCTGTGACCTGGCAGTTCCACTGCACTGCACCCCTTTGCAGCATGACCTGTGACTGAGCAGGCTTGGGGTAAGTTCCTGCTGTTTTGGCAACCCAAAGTACAACGCGCATTGTGACACATGTACGATACCCATCGTGATGTAGGATGTTAGGGCACTGAAGACAATTGTTGACAGTATTTTGTGGTTCTCTTGGACCAGTCTTGATGTTCCTTCTGGAGGCATATCTTCTTCAAGGACTGATAGCAGTTCAGGTTTGAACTTGCTGGTTCCCAAAGTTCAAAAGTCCACCGTCAGGCGTCATGATGTTTCCTCATGGACACTGGAGCATGTTGGAGTGTTGTTGGTCCTTTCCTGATACAGACAGCAACACCCCTTCCTTCCTTCCTTGCCTTGAGTAGCTTGTAGCCAACTGGAGCCACACTCCAGTCATACGAATCATCCCACCAGGTCTTGGGTGGTTTTCTAGCAGCACAGTGGCTTTCAGCTCCTTCCTGTTTGTTTCCCAAGCTGCGTCCATTGATGTAGAGGCACTTCAGTAGGGCAGCTGGTCTTGTCAACTCCTTAAAGGAAAACTCCTTAATTTAAGTACTTCCCTTGATTTTTCCCTCTTGCCTTCTCCAGTAGCCCCTGTCTCATCATCATAGGATTTCATGTGCTATAGTGTTGCCAGCACATCTCAAGGCAGCAGGTCCTTCAGCGCCCCTGCCAGCATCCTGTCACTCTAATTTATGCCATCCTACACCTTATCACAGGAAGGCTTGCTATCGCTCCCCTCCTCCTTCAGACCTAGATTATTGGTGTTTCCTACAGTATTTTGCCTGATATTCCAAAGAGTTTGTCAGAACCTTCCTAGGACAAACACCTAGGGGTTGGTACTGGGGTCTGTCCTGTTCAATATCTTTATGGATATCCTGGACAAGGGAATTGAGTGTACCCTCATTAAGTTTGCAGATGACACCAAGTTGTCAGGAAGTGTTAATCTGCCTAGGGGTAGGAAGGCACTGCAGAGGGATCTGAACAGGCTGGATAGCTGGGCTGGGGCCAATAGGATGAAGTTCAGTAAGATCAAGTGCTGTGTTTTGGTCATAGCAGCCCTGGGCAACACTGCAGGTTTGGGGCAGTGTGGCTGGAAGGCTGTGTGGAAGGGATGTACCTGGGGGTGTTGACTGATGCTTAGTTGAACATGAGCCAGCTGAGCACCCAGGTGGCCAAGAAGGAAGGAGTCTGCATTTATGCTTTTTTGATGTCGTCTTCTCTGCAGCTTTCTATGAGGGTAATTTTTGCTGGGTAAAATTTTACAGTTCAAAAGAATTTTGTGTTTTCTCCTTTCTTTCTCCTTTTTCAGCTTTCTGTGTCCCCATTAAATGAAACGTCACAATAAAGAAAGATCCATATTTTAGGAAAAAAAAAAAAGCAGAAAATTGAAGGTTGGAGGTGGAATCCCATTTGATGAGTAGTAAATAATCTGGGGCTCAGAAAAGCCTCAGTTTTTTTCTTTTGTTTTGTTTTGTTTTTAAAGCAGCCAGTGGAGTACTAGCTTGATTTGCTGCTATAAATATTGGTCAGGTTCTTTCAACTCTTCTGAAGGCAAATGAGAAACAGCTGCCGGGTTTGCTTGGTGTTGCATGTCTGGAATGATGAAAGGGCCAGAGAAACTGGAAGATCTGTAATTGTGAATAGGTGCTCAGCCATGCGGTCTGGGAGCCCAGGCTGCTGGGAGTGGCAGCTAGGTATGTGCTTGATGTGGGATCAACCTTCACCATGCATAATACCTGCCGAACCCCAGCCTGGGAGATAACTCTCACTGGCTCCAGCATGGGATGTTGAAAGCGTTCCTGCCTAGATGGTGAGACCGGCCTTGGAGACGTGACACTGGGTGCACCTCCAGCCTGTCTCATTGTGCTGCAGTGAGGGGCTTCCTGCTGGTGACAGCAGCTGGATGTTAGTGGCCAGGTTGGTGCATGGTGCCCTTCCTTCCCTCGTTTTGGCTCAGAGGGGCACTTTAGCTTCCTTGGCTACTACACATCACATCCAAAGCTTTGTTCTCTCTCTTTTTTTTTGGTGATTTGAATTTTTATTCAGTTCTGTGTCACAGCCTCCATTTGGTGCAGTAGAGCCCTTTCCCTTGGACATCTTGAAAGGACTTGTCTGCATCCCTCTGCGCTTGCTGCTGTGCAGCTCCAACACAGTTATCCCCTGTCCAGCCCATGGAAGAGATGTGTGCAGCACTGTGTGCGTGCCCTTTGGCAAGCCCTGAGCTTTGTGTCTGGGCTGCTCTCCAGTCCTGCCCAGCATGGGTGTTGAGCACAGGCCTGATGGAGGAGATGAGCACAGCTTTTATGGCTCCAGCTGGAAGCATCACAGATGAAGCTGTGATTTTGCAAGCATTGGTGGTTCCCATCCCATCACTGGCCATTACCTGGCCAAAGTCTTGAAGTGCCTGGAAATAGTTTCGTGAAGAATGAGAAACGTGGGGATGTTTGTTGCTTAGCTTTTACCCCAGGGATATGAATGACTTTTCAGTGGAACTAATTAGGCAGGTGCATTTATAACAACATGGCTGCATTGCTACCAAGAAAAACATCAAGTGGTCTTCCAGTGGTAATCACCTACTGCAGGGCTCAAACAGCTGTGAAACCCTTCTGTCTCGAGACTGAGAGGGTTTGTCTGTTGTTTGTTTTCTTTCTATGACTAGGACAAGGTGTTCTTCTGCTGTGCTGTGTAGGGGGGCAGCAGTGCTTCCTGCTGGTGTCCAGACATGCTGCAGCACATTCATGGCAACAGCACACGCAGGGCTGTGGAGCAGATCACTGCAGCTTCTCTGTGTGTGCAGACAGGGACGGCGTTTGCTGAGATAAGAGCACAAGTGACTTTCAGAGGAGTGTTTTGACTTGGGCAGGACAAACTTTCCAGGGCTGAGGGATGTTTCCTGCCATGCTGGAAATGCTCATGACTGTGGTTTGAGTGAAGTTTCTTGGGATCTTGTTTCACTCTGCCGAGAAGATGTCTTGCATGCTTGTAACAGGAGATCAATTTAAACGACGACTGCCAAAAAAGAGCTACAGGGCGGATATCTGAAGCTTCTGCCTGTCCCACAGGACAATAAAGTTGGCTGTATATTTCCTTAGGAGATGCATTAAGGCTTGCTTGCTGTAGGATTCCATCTCAGTCTGGACTGTGTTCCAGAGCTCACACACCTCCCTCGGATCTGAACTCCTGAGAGCAGGAGCTGGGCAGAGCAGTGCCTTGGCTGGGCCAGTGATGAAGATGAGACCATGCTCAGTCTCTTGCCTCGGCCAGCCCAGAGCTGCTGTTATCTCTCAGCAGAGTTACTGGCATCCTCTGAGCTGCGTTGGAGGAAAATGAAAAGGTTTGTTTACTCTGAAAACCCAGGTTCGGGTGCAAGGTGCCACTAGTAGTAGATAATACTTGGTTGCTGGACCAAAGGACTCATTTCCTCTGCAGCAGGGGCTACACAGCTTGCCAAATTATGCCCTTGCAACATCCTAACCTCTCCTCCTCTGGAGCACATATTGCTGGTCCAGAAGTGCTCATTTGGTATCTCTGAAAGTCTCTTCCAAGTGAGGCTGGTGGTTGTTGCTGATAGGACTGTTAATTGGCTTACTCTCTGTCAGTTCAGCATAGTGACAAAGTTTGTAAGCATGCAGAATGATGAGTTCTTCCACCCCAACATGGCATGTCCAGCACTTTTGGTTAACAGGAGGAGCCTCTTTAATGTGGCCCCACTTGGCTCTTCCTGGCCAGTTCAGCAAAGCAAGATTCCTGAAGGTGTTTGAGAGCAGAATTTCTATTTAATGCCTAAATTGTACTTTAAGCTGTTGGAATTTAGGTGTTCTGTGGCTTTTTGGAGAGCTGGACATACGAGCTGTCCTGAGGTGGTAGTGGGATTGATGTGGTGGGGAAGACACTGAGCGAGCACTGCTACTTCCTGAGAGCACAGAATGCCTGAGAGCACGCAACCTTCGTGTTACAGGTTTTCTCTCCATAGGTCTGGAGTATACAGAGAGACCTTCTTCCACAGCTGGCATCTGCCAGTTATCTGAATAAATACTTTCCTTTGCTGGCAGAGCATCTGAAAACGTATCTGCGATTACTTCAGATTTGGTCATGATGAAAAGTCAGTGGAAGTTCATTATCAAGTTGCACTTCTTCCTTTCTGTTTGTGGAAGTAAAATGACCAACGTGCAGCTTTGCCATGGTTGATGATGTGACTTTGGCCTCCGGCCCAGAAGAATGTCACTGCCTGACAGGATGGGGAGGAAAGAACCAAAATCTAGCGCTGGTGAGTTGTAAACCCATGTAACATTTTTCAGCTGCTTTTGAAACCTGATGGTTTGAATGTGAATGTAAGAACTGTACAAACAGCCCTACTTATTTTTAAATCAGCTCCTGGATATTTCCACCACCAGTGCGTTTCTGGTGCTGATATTCTCTCTCCAAGTATCAGCAGGATTTGGCAACTTCTCTAAAGCACAAGGAACCAGGATCTCTGCATTCCCAGGTTTGTTTGTTTTTCCTGAATCTTTTTGTTAAGTTTCCCCCCCTGTGCTATATCCTAGAAATAGGAGAATAGAGTTTGAGGATGCTAAAAAGACTGAAAGTGTAGTAATTAAGCATTTAGTTGCTTCTTTTTTCATATGCTTTCCAATGATTTCAACATTTCTTTTCAACTTGTCACTGAAAAAGGGAAAAGGGGGGAGAAGTAATGAAAAGGCTGAATGTTTGATTTTTCCAGTTAATCTCTTAAGGGATTTGTAAAGAGGAAAGTACCCCAAGCTGGATTCTGGAATAAGGAAGATAAATTCCACCTTTTGTATGTGTTTGTCCCACTCTTCTTGACGTAATTCATCCTCCTTTAGTTATAACATTCAAATCTCAAAAATGGGAAAGATGGTGAGTGCATGTGGGAATACAGAGTGGATGAAACCTTTCTTAAGGGTCCCGTGCAGACGTTGGGCTGCAGGATGAAGCAATACTGGGCCTTTCCTTGGGATGAAAAGAAGCACTTCTGCTCAGTCTACCACAGCAGTAGCTACTGATAGTTGGCAATATTCCCTGCTCCTTGTGCCATCCACCTGAGTACCACTGTCCCCCAGGACAACTCCCCATCTGTCTGGGTGTCTTGCCTGGCATCAGAGGGGGTGGGGAACTGCCCTTCCAGCTAGAGCAAGACCACCCTACCCCCCAGGAAGATATTTATCACTAATGCAATCTCATTTAAATGAAGGTTTCTGCATCCACATGCGTATCTCTGGACCGTGCAAGTCTCCATCCTGGGACTTTGGACCCAGATGGTGGCTTTGCTGAGCCCATGAACTTCTGGTTGTCTGAGGTGCAGGTATGAGGATGCTTCTGAGCCAAGAATTCTCAGGGATTTGTGTGGAAATAGGGCAGCAGATATTCAGCCCCATTGAGCTTGTTAACAGGAGCTTTGTTACCTTGAGCAAGATAACAAAGTTCTGTTCAGCTGCTCGTGAATGCTTACCCTCACTGGTCTTTGTGTCTTGCTTTGTGCTTGCAGTCCTCCCTGGGAATGCTGGTTGAGCAGAGACATCATTCAGTGATACCTTCAGAAGCCTGCAGCAGAGGACCACCGTTAAATCTGCCTTCCCTGGTTGATGTCAGGGAGGAGAAGGATGAGTTGGAGTTGCTCTGGGAATCAGACACCACGTCCCTACAGCAAGGGCTACTGGAAGGGAGAACAGGCAAAGCACTGCTGACTGTCTTCATCCTCATAATCCATTACAGGTAGTGGTTGCAAACACAGGCAGCGTTGTTCTGCCAGGAGCCAGTCAGCTCCGTCATTAGTGCAGCTTTTGGATGTTGCTAGAGCCCCAGGAGCCTCGTGGTGCAGTTTGGATGGAGGGCTGTAGAAATGGGTTTGAGTGGGAGTAGAAGTGTCTCCACTGGAGATGCTCCATGCTTTAAAACATGGGTGTCCAACCTTTTGGCTTTTCTGAGCAGCTCTGAATAGAGAGGAATTATCTTGAGCTGATGTTAGTTAGCTGCTGAGCGATGGGTGTGCGCTCAGGGCCCAGCTGCCTGGCAGGGAAGTGCTCTGCTGTGGTGGAGTAAGGCAGGGGCAGGCAGCATTGCAAGCTGGGTCGGGCTGTGGATTGGATGTGCCTGCTTGAAAGCATACTGTTTGGATTGTGAGGGCGAAACAATAGTTTTTGTCTCACAGACACCAAAAGGTGGAGAAATTAACTAACTCTTCTAGCCCCATTGGACAAGCGTGGCTGATGGGGCTGCAGAAGGCTGCTTTGATCCAAACCAGCATGAGTACCACGTTGGCTGGATGGAAACCCAGAGCTGTGTTGGCATGCTAGAGTGCCTGAGATGAGAGATGGCTTCTCCTCGAAGACAGGATCAGTAATCAGTGAAAATTAATTAATGAAATAAATAATGTTAAAATAATTACCGTGTGCTTTTTCATACCCCGGTGACCACGAGATGCAAAGGACAGGACTAAGCCAGTAGGGGACATGCTCAGCTTCCACCACATCTGCCCTGGCAATGGACACAGGCCCCAAGCCAGCCCCTCCACCCAGTGACAGGTGTTGAGGAATGCTCACCAGGTGGAGAGGCAGGAGATAACGTAGTAGCTGTGACCAGGATCCCTGGGATGATGTTGCTGGGAGCTTTGCTTGTTGCTGCATTATACAACACTGACGAGTCTGTGCAAATTTCTTTGTAGCTTGAGACTTTGGTGTAAATCAAATCATTACATGTCCATCTGCTTCAAAATAGAGCTGCTGTTTGTTGAGATTCTTGAAATTTGGTAAGGCTTGGAAAAGAGAAAGCTCTGCTTGAGCCCTCTGGCTTGTACTTTTTCCCGTCCTGGACTGTGGTCCCAAGGAATCAGGAAGGAACCTGGGCAGAACAAAATCCATTTTGGTCCAAAAGGAGACACAGGGTGAAGTTGCAGAGGCAGGTGGCTGACAGACTTTGGGATAGTTGTAGGGCACAAGCTGTGAGTGAATTATCCCCAGCTTGTTAGCATGTTTCTTTCCATGCTGCCTGTTCCCTCCATTCACATGATTCTGAATGGATCAGCATCCTACCTAGGAGATGGACAGACAGACGAAGCCAGTGCTGGCATGGCAGTAGCCAGGCTTCAGCTTGATGCAGTTTTGATCAGCCGCAGGGAGCTTGCTAGGACTGGGACATAGATGCTCACGGAAGAGACAGATAATAGCAGCATGTGGTTTCTTGGTATTGCTGAGGTTGCATTAACTTTTACCTTTTCTCTGTAATCCCAGCCCTGATGCAGCAGCACATTATGCGGAGGACAGGAGAGCTAGGAGGGTGAAGCTGGATGGAGGGAGCAGCAGCTTTCAATGTAAACCGGAGACAGGCAGTTTGTTTTCATTCTGTTTCACCATAGATTGCTTTCATGCCTGCAAAAAGCAGAGCAGGGTGTTCCCCTTATCTCTGTGTTACTGTTCTTACACAACCAGATTGGGCTGCAAATCCCCCATCCCCTGCATTTGGTGGCTCTGGCAGAGTGCAGGCACCTAGAGAAGCAAATCCTTGCCCAAAGGCTTTGCTACCTCGAAGTCTCTCCAGGAAACATTTGGCAAATGCTTCACCTCTCTCCTTCTGCTATCTTTAGCATATCAGCCCCAAAATGCATGTTGGCCTCATCATGTGCTTAGCACTGCTGACTGTGGTACATACACAAATATTAAGTAACTTGCTAATATTGGATCTGTCATGGGCTGATGGGATTAGGGCTCTTTCTTTCCATTTGGGTCACCAAGTGCACTGGGTTGGGTATTTAGATTAGATGCTGCCCCAAACTGATGCCAGGTGCTTGCCCACCACCGTCAGAAATAGAGGAAATACTGGGGAATTGGAAACCCAACTCCAGAGCTAGATTTTGGTGGCCTCTTCTTCCAGAGTGCAGCTCAGCACTGAAGAAGGGAAGAGGTTTGGCTGCCCAGTGGGTCAAGTAAGGTTGTGGGTCTGGCACTTCCCATCAGATCACCTTAAATCCAGCCCTGCTTGCACTTTGCTTCTGATTTAAACAGCATGAGTCAATCTTTGCCAGCAGGGAAGCTGTGTTTGACTGGGAGGTATTAAGATGATTTGAACATAAGAGCTGATAGTTTCAGGTAACTGAAACTTAACTTTGCCATATAAAGCATTATTGTCCTGCCACAGCAGTCCCCTGTCCAGGAGCACAGCTGCAGGGGAAATAAATGCTCCTCTTCAATTTTCTTCTTTTCTCTTTCCTTCCTTTTTTTTTTCTTTTTTTTCTTTTTCCTTTCTCTCCTTTTGTTGTTTGTTTAAAAAAGGGGACCTTGCACTGGTTTTCTGGCATTGGTCATCGCTGTGGTTGGTGGGATGCACACCCTGAGCCCTCAGGGAGCTGGGGCACAAGGCTCTGTGGTGTAAACTCCCTTTAATCCTGGGAATTGCATCCCAAGCAGAGCCGCACATAAGTGTGGATTTAGTTCAGATCCAGGCAAAATCCTGGCCCCATTGAAGTTGAATGGGAACTTTAGCTGCTGGATTCAGAGGGATCACGACCGGCTTCTGAGCACATCTGCCCTGTCAACCTCAGCAGCCAATTCCCCATGGGATGAGAGATTTGTGCAGCAGTTAAGGTGTCAGTGGGTGCCCTGCCTGAGATTTCTCCCTCTGCCTTAAGACCAGCCCAGGCTTTGCTCCCATTCAGCCCCCATAAAACCTTGCAGAGCAACAACCTCTTCTGATCCTTCAGCTCCTTCTTGAAACCACCTCATGTCACAGAAGCAGCCTGTCACTGTGTGCAACCAGTGTGAATGCCAGCTTCCACTGGCGCCTGCTTTGGATGTGGAAGCAAATGGCTCTGGGACAACTTTCCATCTTGAGTGGAAAAGCACTGCCATCAGTGGCATCGTACCAGGGCTGCTTCTCATCCACACTGCCATAGAGCTGGGACAAACACTTCCACACAGATTGAGCTGCCTCGCTGTGTTTATAAAATGGATTAAAAAATAAAAATGCGTATCTCAAAAACCCAAAAGGATAAACGCAAAGCCCAAACTTGTAACTAAAAAAAAAAAAAAATTAAAAAAGTTTGGAATCTTGTTTTTAAAATTCCTGCTTCAGGCTGAGGTTGATGAAAAAGCAGAGGGACGTGTGACGATGCTCCAGCCCTGCAGGTGCTGCTGGTCCCCAGGTGCTTGGAGCTATGGGATACTGCTCAGACCTGCCTGGAGGCCAGAATGCCCAAGTCATACAGCCAAGTTGGTTTTCAGGCAGTGCAGACTGTTTTATGAAGATAAGGAAATATGCATGTATATGCTTTTCTCTTAAAAGCAACAAAAACAACCAAACCAAACAAACAAACCGAAAAAGCCCCCCTTACTATTTTCCTGAATTCCTCACCCACTCATGTAATTGGAGTCTCAGTTTGGCTGGTTTTGGGTGCACTCAGAAATCCCCAGGGATTTTTTTCTGGCTGGGATGGGATGCTCTTCCCGCCTGTAGCTAGCCTCCCATGAAAGCACTTCTTTTTGTTTAGTTGCGTTTATTTACTTGTCCGCACAGCAACCCAAGTGTGTATTTGTGTATGTGTGCTCTAATGTCTTCCAGAAGCTACTCCTTCCACCCCTGCAAAATAGTTTGAGGATGATACAAGAGCAGTAAATATTTGGCCAAGGGGAATGGTCTGGATTAAATGAATGGAAGTTGTGAATGGAGACGGCCGTGGCAGTGCTGATCTCACCCGATGCGAGAGCAGAAGAGCAGAGGCAATGCCTCTGTGTCCCAAGAGAGAGGCAAGAGGCAGCTTAGGAATGCCCCTCACTCAGGCAAGAGGCATCAAGCCATATCCAAGTCCTTGTGCAGGCCTGGATTGAGGTCTGGTTTTGTGCTTGATGATTCATCCCAAAATCCACGCTTACCTAGAGGGGATTGGAAAGGGGAAGCAGTGATTTGCAATCCATGATGAGAACTAACTGTGCTGTTCATCAGGACTTTCATCACAGCTTCATCACAGAATGTTTGTCTAATTGATAAGAAATTATATTGCTTGAGACTGAAATAGTGTCACTTTATCAGAAATTCCCAGAGAAAGCCTCAGGGACTGTGTTCCTCCTTGAAGCTGGTCGGAGCGCTCATAAAATCCTACACGTGTAGGTATGTTTCCTGATATGGTCTCAGGAGCTAGCAAAGTTTTGTTATTTTTTATGATTTTTCAGGTGTCTCTTCTACAAGCTACGCAAACTTCTGCAGGAGAATGTTATTGCCATTAAAATCAAGCAGCTTCTTTTTAAGGGACTAGAAATAAAACCTGAAATGAAATCCAGGAATAATTAAATCATCTGGTTTTGCAATCAATTCAAAACCAGAAACTTTTTTTGGAGAAATGACTCTTTGAAGCATTGTAGTGGTTACGGATTGACTCTTCCAATTCCCAGTGCAGCTACAAATCACTGGCAGTTTGGGCAGGAAGACACATCCAACTGAGCTGGGCACTGAGTTCCCATCAGCAGAGGTGTCCTGGTGGCGAATGGTTGTCCTTCAGCCCAGTATTGTGTTCTCAGGCAGGGAAATGACAGTGGGTGACGGGACAATGCCCCAGGGGTGCCATTGCTTGGTAGCTCTTCAGATGCTGTTAGCAAGCCTGTTTTGTTGTGTCACAGCGAGCGGCTCCAGGTAGAGCTTTCTCCTCCTGCCATTCTTCTCACAAGCAGTAGGATGCCCCAGAAGCTGCTTTGCATCTGCTGTCATTATTTCATTTTCTCCTTGGTCTTTTTTTTTTTTGAACACTTGGGATTTCTGCTTAAAACAATTGCGATGATGGGAAATGGTTTTGACAGAAGACTCAACCCTTTGTGCTGCATGCTCTCAGCACTGAGGCAGAAACTGTTAGAAGACCCAAATATTTTCCAGATTACACTCTCCTCATCTGCCTCCATTGTGGGTGCTGGAGAGATGCAAGACAATTTGCCTAACAGCCAGTGGGAAACTTTGCTCTGGAGGCAGTACCACGAACTTTCTTCTTGCTCTTCTTGCCCAGGACAATAGAAAGGGAGCCTCTAAGTCTGGCAGAAGTTGAATGATTCAGATTTTCAAGCTGCAGCTACAAGCAGCTCAGTGTGGGACTCCATGGACCACACAGCCCTGGTACCTTGCATCTCTCCTGGCTCCCATCTTTGCTTCGGCACATTTGCATCTCCTCTGTGGACTGCTGGTGTGCCAGGACTCCACCACTCCTTGACCTGAATTTCCTGCCCTTCGGGGCTCTTCTTTTTTCTCTGCGGCCAGTAATTAGGGGCAAATCTCAAACAACGAACCCATGTGGGAGTCGTAGTTAACGTGGCTCAGGCTGGCTGGGAAAGACCTCAGTAAAGGATTCAAATCCACAAAAACCAGGGCAGGGATACCTGAGGATTGGTGTGAGTCTAAGCCTTCTCAACTCAGTGTCCCTTGTCATGTACCAGACCATGATCCCAAGATGTTCCAAGTCATGTATTGCTTCTGTAAGTTTTGACCTGCACATCCAAAGCCAGAGATGCCAGAAAAAACTCTCCTCTCCTCTCCTCTCCTCTCCTCTCCTCTCCTCTCCTC
>JAPSGF010000148.1:314935-335740 GCA_035772895.1 Perdix hodgsoniae
TCCTCTCCTCTCCTCTCCTCTCCTCTCCTCTCCTCTCCTCTTTATCTTTTACAGGGGGGCAGAGCTGGGAGCTGGGTCTGCTCGCATCTCCACAAGTAGAGGTGAATCAGACTGCCAACATAACACTGTTCTTCTTCTCCAGTAGAGATGCATGAGCAGAGAAATTAGGCCAAAACATGGAGCTTTACCCTCTTTGTCTCTTGAGAAATCTCACAAGCTGCCTGCTCCCATCCTGTACATCCCCTACAGGCATGCCCTGGCATCAGGGTTTCTCTCCATATACCTCAATCCCAGGATGAAGTTGGAAGACTGAGGTTCTTAATGCCTTCTTTACATCTGTCTTTAACAATCAGGTCAGTTATCCTGAGGGTACTCAGCCCCCTGAGTCTGGAAGGCAGGGATGGGGAGAAGAATAACCCCTACCATTCAGTTCAGGAGGCAAGTTGGGGACCTGCTGCTCCACCCAGACTGTCACAGATCCATGGGGCCAGGTGGGATCCACCTGAGGGTACTGAGGGAGCTGCCAGAAGTGATTGCCAGCTGCTTTCCATCATTGAGCAGCAGTCATGGCCAGCAGGGGAGGTCCCAGACCACCAGAGATTTGCCAGTGTGCCACCCACCTACCCCCCAAGGCTCCTGACCTCAGGAAAGGTCAGAAGGAGAATCCAGGGAACTACAGGCCTGTCAGCCTGAGCTTGGTGTTGGGAAGGTCACGGAGCAAATCCTCAGCAGATACAGGACAGCCAGGTGATCAAGCCAAGCCAGCATGGGTTCATGAAAGGTAAGTCCTGCTTGACCAACCTGATCTCCTTCTGTGATTGAATGGCCTGCCTGGTGAATTAGGAAAGGTTTGTGCATGTGAGTACCTAGACTTCAGCAAAGCCTCTGACTGCCTCCCACAGCATTCGCCTGGAGAAGCTGGCAGCCTGTGGCTTGGACAGATACACTCTGTTGGGTGAAAACCTGTCTGGAGGGCCAGAGAGAATGGTGGTGAATGGAGTTAAATCCAGCTGGCAAATGGTTACAGGTGCTGTTCCCAAGAAGTTGTTGTGGCCTGTCCTGTTTAATTGATGACATGGGGATTGAGTGTACCCTCAATAAGTTTGCAGATGACACCAAGTTTGGAGGAAGTGTCAATCTGTCTGGGGGTAGGAAGGCCCTTCAGAGAGTTGTGAACTGGCTGGATGAATGGGCTGAGGACAATTGTATGAGCTTCAACAAGACCAAGCGCTGGGTCGCTTTGGTCACAACACCGCAGACAATGCTATAGGCTTGGGGCAGAGTAGATGGAAGACTGTGTAGAAGAAACGGACCTGGGGGTGTTGGTCAGCACTCAATTGAATGTGAACCAGCAGTGTGCCCAAATGGCTGAGGGCATCCTGATTTGTATCAGAAACAGGGCAGCCAGCAGGAGCAGGGAGGTGGTCATCCCCCTGTACTCAGCACTGGTGAGACTGCACCCAGAGTACTGTGTTCAGTTTTGGGCCCCTCGCTACAGGAAAGACATCAAAGCCCTGGAATGTGTCCAGAGAAAGGCAACAAAGCTGATATGGAGTCTGGAACACGAGCCTTATGAGGAGCAGCTGAAGGGATGAGGCTAGGTTTCAAAGTAAACCCACAAGAATGTGCTCGTTGATCTGTTGAGGAGGAGGAAGCCTCTGTGTCATCTCATGCAGGTGGCAGTGAGTACACCAGTGTTCCCTCACTCCCATCGTGTGTGTGGTGGTGGGGAGAAGCTCTGCTACAGAAACCAACCTGCTGCAGGAGATGTGAGAGCCCCATTTCTGTCTCCACCTGCCTGGAAGGAGACAGCACTGTCCATGCCTTCCTGCTGACCTCCTGAGCTAAGGGAACTGAGACACTTGTGGCTTTGCTGATATACTGGATAGCTTGTCCTGCATTATAAACGATGAGAGAAATCACGGTGGCTATGAGGCTGCTTACTGTTTCTGGGAGGGCAGATTTAAGCTGGGTGCTTTGCAAGAGGCTTGGAAGGGAACGACCCAGGCCAAGATGTGGTTACTGCAAGCGCAACTAGATGTTATCCGAGGCGCTTTGCAAGATTAATGGGGAAGAATGTGAGGTTCTTAAGGTAAAGAGAATTAGGCTGGCAGATGACTGCACCATCTATGTGCAACCTCGTCTAAGCATATTTATATAAATCATGTGAAACTCAAATTAGAATTTCATCCATCTGCTCTGCAGCAAGTCACTGTTCTGCTGGCAAAGCATGCCAAGAAAATGCTCTTAAATCTGTAAGGTCTGCCTCTAGCTGAGGAAACTTCATACCCCATAAACTTCATACCTCTTCGTACCCCAGATCTGGTGGGGAGGCTGAGGTTTTGGGGCAGGTGAGTTTTCAAGCAGAAGAGCTGTGGGAATGTCCAGGCACTGCTCTTAGGGCCACAGCAGCTGGGGCAGAATGCAGGGAAGAAAAAGAGCTCAGAAGCCAAGACTCAGCTGTATTCACATGGTAACAGAGGTCTGTACTTACTGACCCAGTAACTGTTTCTGACCAGGATGGTGTCTGGTAGATAGGAGGAGAGCAGGCATTCTTTGCTAACTATGCTGTCCTGCCCAGCTCTTGCTTCTCCCTGAAGATACTCACTAAAGAAAGGCCCAAACACCAGGGTAACCTTGTGCTGAGGTAGTACACTGAAGACAGTAGTAAAACGCCCTTTGTTGTCTCTTCACATCTTCCCATGTTTCCTGCTTGTAACATCCGTCTCTTACTTGACTTTTTTATCCTTTCTTCCTCAGAGAGGCTCTGACACAGTCGTTTGCTTCAGAGGTGGCCAGTGAAGTGCTTGGGGGAGTTTCTCGGCGCCTGGAGGCACTGCGCCACAGGCAATGTGGCCACCCTTCTGTCTGCCCTCGCGCATGGTCACCGTCAGGGAGCGCGCTGCCTGTACAAGCGTCCTGCTGGTTTCCAGGCCTGTGAGTCAAAGCTCTTGCGAAACTTAAGCAGTTCGTACATCCTTAGGCACGGGGAATGGTGGGAGGGAGGACACGAAGATGGAGACCAAGCAAGGTCACGGGAGAGCAGTGCCTTATGGAGAGGAAGCCAAGTGACTCAGCAAGACGGACACTAGGCCTGCTTCTGAAGAAGAGTGATTTCTAGGAAGCAAATCTATCTGCACACACGGGTGGTCTCTGAAAGTGGTGACTCACTAAGCAACCCTCTGACCTTCTGCCTGGCTTTCTTGGCATTTGCTGCTTTTCCTGTCATTAAAAACAAGATCCCATCTTCCCCCCGTCTCCCTGAATTGAGGATTTCGGCAAACAGTTTGGAGACAAATAAGTGAAGATGACACAGCAGAGAAGCAGTTGGTCAAGTCTGTAAGAGGTAGAGCTAGATCTAAATACAGCACAGCCTTGTTGGTATGGAGAGCAGCGTGCGTGTCCAAGTGGTGGATGGCTGTGTGCTCTGTTAGGTTTCCTTAACACTGAGTGTGCCTATTTCTTTCCTTTTTAGCACAGCAGTAGCAGAATCTCACCAAAAGTGTTTTCAGGCAGAAGAGAGGAAGGGCTCCAAGGAGGTGATGAAACCCTATCTCCTCTTTGTCTCAGCTGGTGGGTGGAGGCAGATGCATCTGGATGAGATGGTACAAAACCAGGAGGCAGAGGCCATACCTGCCTCACTAGAAGGAAGACCCCTCTTTAGAGTGGATGTTTTCTGATGCCTGGAGCATCCTCTCTGTGGGGAGGGGCAGGAAGCAGGGTAGGCAGGGGACGTCCTGAGGGTTTGGCAGCAGATTTGCCAGCTCTTGGCTTCATCCACAGCGGGGCTGGCCCTGTGGGATTGCTGCTTCTCATCTGTCCTTGCAGGTAGAGCTATCTTGTGGGTGGGTGGCAGGGTACAAATTGCTCCAAACGGTTTGTGGAGCAGAGGGCTGAAACAGAACTGGGGGCTCTGCACGCCAAACTGCTCCAGGCTGGCTTCTCCATCAGAAGACATGGATATAGCAAGAGCTGGTGACTTGCTTTGATTATTCTTGGGAGATGTTCAGAAAGATACTACCCCCAAGCACTTCACAGGCTGTTTGGCAGAGAGGAGAGTGCAAAGGCACAGCCTGAGACCTGAACATGCTTCAGTGTCCCCAGGCCGTAGGTTTGTGAGTGCCTGAGTAGTCCTGCACATCACAGTGATGCTGGCTACCTTGGGCTGGCATCACTTTTTGCTTTCAGCTCCTGCTTCTGCCCAGGGATGATTGGGGTGAAGTTAATAGGAAACGAAGTTGCCAGCCTGCACTGGAAGAGTAAGAGACTGTTGGAGCCACCAGCAGAGAGTGGTCCTAAAATAAAGAGGCAGAGGGCAGTGCCTGAGCTTCTCTGCCTGCATCCACAGAAAACAGGTGGGAAATGATCCTGTCTTGGTCATCTGCTTCTGAGCTCATTATTAATGCCAAGCATGGGAGTTAAAAAAGAAAAAAAGATAATGATAACACTGTAGTTCAAGAGCCTTCCTTAATCATCTAAAATAGAGATAGTTGAGGTGTTTAAGATGTCTTAAATGGCCTTTGGAAGCCTGGCCTGGCTGAGAACCAGGAAGTGTTTATTTCCAGATGGGCTGAGATTAATTTTATTTTAAGGGGTAGAAACAGATTATAAAACTGGAACCTTCTGTGATGCAAAACTGCTGTTAGCTTCATGGTTTTACTTAATTCATTTTATATAAACGGAGCTTTAATTTGATTTGCCTCAGTTCTGCCCCCACTTCCCCTGTGCAATGCCAGCCTGTTTGCGACTGGGAGACTGGCAACACGCATCTCAAGTTCCAGCCAAGTTTGTATTAAAATGCAGTTGCAATTTGCTGAAAACCAGGATTTAAGATGGAAACAAATAATTAGAAGCACACAAATTGGTGCATGTCTGACAACAGGTTGAGCACTGTACAGATTTATACAAAGTTGGTGATCACAGGATGAGCGTGATTAAATCCACAGGCAGCAGCTGAATACTGGCTGTAGCAAGTCAGGTGGAAAAAGTGTTGGGAAGGAGCAAATCTGGGCAGGTTTCACAAGGGCTGCACTCCTAGAATTGAGATGAAACTGTAACACTTTGGGGATTTTGTATAAAATGCTGCATTTCGAGATTTGATGCCTTGGCTGCGCTTGGTCAAGATGTGTGCATGAGCACTTCCAGTGACAGGACAGCCATGATTTCTTGGCCAGTGGTGGGGCACCACCAATCCCATATCGTTTTCACCAGTGTAGAAGTGCTTTCCGTGGCTTCCTACCCTTGGCACTGGTGGTTTTTCACACTTCTAGGTCAGATAACGTGGGCTCCCAGCCCTCCCATGCCCCTCGATGGACAGCAGCTCACCTGGACGACTTTCCTGCAGCAGCTGGTTCAAAGTGGTTAAACATGCTTCTTGTTGAGTTCCTGTTGAGTGCTTCTTTCTGTGTGCGTGTGTGTGTGTGCAAGTGAGGCACAAAAGCAGCATAGATTCTGCACTCGCTGTGATAAAAATTGCCTTGGAGACATTTGTTCTACTGTACATTTTTAGGAGTGCCAGCAGGAAGACTGCTCAGAGAGGAGGAATCCCAGCCAATGTGGTGCCAGCACTGCCCCCTCCTCGGGTTCTCTTGGAGATTAAACGTAGGGATGTTTTTGTGCCTATTTAGGCAGAGGGAAGGATCCTCTGAAGGAAAACCCCGTTTGTTGTTCTTCAAGGGAGCCCTTTGGCCGAATGGCTCGGCCTGTGCTGCACACCTGGAGTTTGGGCAGGGGCTTATAGGTCCCAGAATTGTGTCTGAACCATCTAAGAGTCCTTCACCCTGCCAGTGATGCTTACTACTGCAAATGGCCTGATTTTAGGCTAAAATAGGTTTTTCCTACTCCTTGATGCCACTTTATCTCAAAAAAAGGTTTATCTTGAAAACATTTGCCATTGGATGGGTATGCCAGAATAACAATGTCCTTCTCTAAGCCAGAGGGAAACTAGCCCTACGTGTTTCCAATGCAGCTTCTTCACCATCAAGTCTGAAAGAAAGCTCCTAGTGCTCCCAAATCTTCCAGTTGCCAAAACACCACAGATACTGGTGAGAAGGGCCTTGCAAGAGCACATCTCCATGAAACCTTTGTGCTTCCCTTGCACTGCTGTTTTCCAAAGAACCAGAAAATAAAGGTCTGGGATCACTGAGCTCGGCAGTGCTGTGGGGCCGACAGGAGCTGCAGGCACTGTACTTCTTCCCAGCCAAATCCTGGTTTTGAGTCAGTGCTGTCCTTTTGATCTTTCCACCACCCTGTCCTACTTTGAGAATGAGCTTTCATCTGAAAGGACGATGGCTGGGCCAGTGAGGAGTGGTGGTGGGGTGTTAGGACTGCCCACCCCGTTCACACTGAAATGCCTAAACTCATGTCAGTTTGGGTCAAAAATAACATCTCTTCTTGTCCCACTTAGTTAAAAAGTTGGCTTCTCTCAGGTTTGCCTGCAGCAACGTTGTTCCCTACCCCAAACAGGACCAAGCCTCCAGCCTGTGTCCAAGAGCTGCACACAACTTCCGCCGCTGCAGGAAAACAGTGCTGATATGGTGACCCTTGTTTGCATAATTGCTGCTTGCAGTTCCTGCCTGACGTTTCGAGAGCGATTGTAAGAACAGGGGATGTGATGATGGGGTGCTGGACAAAGTAGATTAATCTTATCCTTGTTGGCAGGGTACTAGAATGAGCAATGGGCTGTCCTTTCTCTTTTTGGAAGTCCCAGTTGATTCACACCAGGATCCACAAACAAGAAGCCTCACAGAGTTTCACCACGATTTGGGCATTCCTGGGGCTGTCTGTGGCAATAGCAGATCTGGACAAGGCTGAAGCATTTGGCTTTTTGGGGTACTACATCCATCACATTGCTGGGATGGGACTAGAGGGACCCTGCTGGTGTTTGTGTCGGGAGGAGAAAGCAGGAAGGTCTGGGCAGGGGAGAGCAGTAAAGAAGAGGGGCTGCAGGGCAGTCTAAGCACTCCCAGCCTTGTGGCTGTTTCTACTGCTGCATCTCAGAGTGCTTGAGGGCTGGCAATGATGGTGCTAACCCCAAAGGCTCAGCTTTCAACTGTCAGAAGCATCAGAAGCATGAGATTTACAGCACAACCTTCCAAGAGTGTTTCTTTTGAAACAGAAAATGTTGGAGGGGTGGAGAAGGGTAATTCTTTGTATTTTACATCCTGAGCTTCTTTTACTTTATCTGCTGCTGCTGTTGCAGTGGTAGGAAGCCCCGTGTTGTTTTTTTTGTTTGTTTGTTCATTTTTAATTGGTTGGTTGATTTTAATGTGAAAACAGATATTTGAGGGGTTGGTAAGCAGAAGCTTGGCCACTGGAACCGACAGCCCTGGGCTATGCCTGTCTGCAGCCATCAGATGCCTTGGTTTGACATCTGGTTGCTTTAGAGACGGATAGCAGAGTAGAGCACTTTCATCCTTAACCTAAGCTAAAAAAAAAAAAAGAAGAAAAAAAAAAAAGAAAAAGAATGGAGAAAAATATACAAAGTAGGCCATGACAGCACAGTCTGTGAGCATCTGAGATCCACTCCTAATTAACAGCAGTTCCCATCCCAGAAATCATACTGTTCAGCAAAAGTTAATCATCTTTGCTCATACATACAATGCTCTTCAAGAGGGAATGAGTCACCCTCATTGAAATGTCTAATGTTATGAAATCCAGTGTGACTGATGTAATAGACCCAGCTAAGCTCTCCAAATTGGCTGGGAGCACCAACAGAAATGCTCACCCTGTGTGTAAGTTGACTTCATTGAATTTTTTGTGTTTGTACCCTGGCAGAGTTTAGCCTTTAGTAATTAAAACAAACTCACAGGGAACGGACAAAGAAGGAGTTGGGTGAACCTGTGACGAGGGACTGGATGGCAGAGGGACAAGCAGAGGCCAAGAGCAGTGGTACCACCGAGCCCAGCCATCCTGTCTGTTCCCACTTTGGGACAGAATGGTAGCACTCAAATCCCAGCATGCTACAGATCTAAGCATTCACAAGCCTGGGTATTTATGCTCCATTCTGTGGTTCAAATAGGAATGCTGGCTGAATTCAGAGTAAAGAACCTGCCTTGATATCAGCTGTTCCCTCTTAAATTAAGTACTATTACCTGCAAATGTTTCCTTCAAGCACTGGGTGCCATTTGTTGGCATCCTTTGTTTAAATGTCACCGTATGAATTGCTGAAAGTAATTTAAATATTTAAAATCATGTACCACAAATCTAATCTTATTTTGAAATGCCAAGCCAGACTTGTAGCTGATGCAACCCATAACAGCTCCGCCCAGCACCCTGGGTTCCTGTCCCAGTTCTTCAATGTTTTGCATTTCCAATACCTCTCACTCTACAAATCTGGGCTCTGAGATTTCTTTTTTCAGTGCACTACCACTTCGCCAATAGCTTTTACTTGACCTGAATACTCATGGTTTCCAAGGAAATAATGTTCCCCTTGGGAAATGCCACCTTCACCCAACACTGCCCTTTCCTAACTTTCACAAGAAAAACTTGGCTCCATAGAAGTCATAATTTCTCCAGCTCCTGGCCTGCTCTGCCGAGCTGTGCCCCCCCCAGGGCTCACTTCCACATCCCTGTGGCCACCTGGCTTGTGGGGCTTTATGCTCGTGCCTCCAAATGCCATCTCCCACAGGTCTCCTAACATAAGGCCTTCTAACCATGCAGCCTGCAACTCCCCAGGACATTTATTTTGCCACGTGCCCTCCCTACTTCTTTTCATCCAGGGACGAGTCTTGCTTCTGTTCCCCAGAACATGCTTAAGCATGGTTTCCTGGTCACTTCTTTCTCCGCCTGCTCTTGTCTTCCTGTTCAGACCAGGAGTGAAGAAACAGTGACACAGACACAGCACACCTGTGCAGTAACAGCAGGATCTGTGTGCAGGGACTTGTTCTCCTTGGGTTTTGTGCGTCCCCAGGATGTGTCTCCCTTCTTGCAGCAGAGGTCAGCACGGCACATGGGCAGCGAGGAGGAGGGGACCTGCATCTCCTCTGGGATAGGAGGTTTGCTGTGCTGTCCCAGCTTGTCATCTGCTCTGCAAGACCAGATAAGCCCCCTTTCAAAACTCTTGCCCCTTTTTATGATGGTTCTGGTCATAAAACCAAGGCAAGGAGAAAATGCGGGTCCACTGTGTAACTCTCAGATAGGAAATCTGTATTTCAGACGCCCATCTCCTGGTCTAATAGATGATGTGAGCTCTCTTACACCCTCTGCATGTCCTTGGGCCATCCCAGCTATATTAACTGCATGTGAAAACAGTTCTACGGGGAAAAAAATTCCCCCAAATCCTCTACAGCCACCAAAGCTACCCCCTCCAAGCTGTACCACGGCAGGATACAGGCTCTCAGTAACACTCCAGAGATGCTGACAGCAGGTACAGCACTGCACACGGTGTCTTGGGTGAGATGCAACGAGTGCCTTTGACAGCAGCTTCTCGTGCATTGTTCTCTCCTGCCAAAACCAGCAAGCTTTTTGTCTGCTTTGTTTTCCAGAGCAATAGACTGGACCAACGTTGCAGCAAAACTTTCAGGTCGTTGTGACATGGATTAATTACTTGACACCACACTGCGGTTCTTGGGGAAAATATGGGAAAATCGTGGCACTTTCCTCCCCAGGCTACAGCACAGTGAGAGAAGGATGAGGCCTGAGAGGTAAGGAGCAGGAGCTGCAAACAGAACACCTTGGTTATCAGCAGGTGGGTATACACAATAAGATGGGTCTGCAGCATCCAGAGGGCAGATCTCCTCCAGAGCATGCTCATGTGTCCTTGTTGGTCTGGCTGCTGTCCCAGCCAAAAGAGGCCATTCTGTCTTTGGTTTCCCTCGAGGAGATGTTATCTGCATACAGATCCAGACTGCTGGCACGGTTAAAGACAGCTTAGTTGTGCTCATGCAGATGTGTGTGAGAGCAGCCCTTTTATAGCTGTGTGCATTGGAGAAGAGTGTGAAAGCAGGGGACAGGTACCACAGGACAGTTGAGTTCAGCATCCTGAGAAAAGGGTAAATAAAACCAACCCTGGATCAAAGGATCACAGTTCTGAACTTCAGAAAAGCAACCTTTGGCCTCTTCAAGGATGTGCTTGGAAGAACCTGATGAGATATGGCCCTGGAGATAAGGAGAGGTCTGAGAGATGCAGTATATATTGAAGGGTGTATAGCAGAAGGTAATGACAGTGCTTTCTAAGAGGATACAGGCACTATGCAGTGGGTAATGAAGGAGAATTGCCTTTCCAATTACTAGAGACAGCTCAAGAAAAGTGCAGTCCCTGCCCAGAGAGATTATCTATAGCTCACTTACCTGGTAGTCCTTAAATGAGGGTGAGGAGGGGTGGATCCTGGCTCCATCCCTTCCAGTCACTCAGGTACACTGCTTGCACCTCAGCTCCCTTGGTTGGCCACCCCTTCTCACCTGGTGCTCACCTGGCGATTCCGCTGCAATGGGTCACCTCCTCCGTGCTCAAGAATGATATGTCCTTATGTGCAGGGCATCAGACACAGGTGGAAGATCTGTATGGGTGGTGGAAGCAGGGAGAAGTGACATGAAATAGGGAGATGTGGGGATGGAGATGGGAAAGTCAAAGTTCCTCTGGAATTGAATGTGGTGATAAACCCGAAGGGAAAGAAGTCGTCTTTGCTTCAGTCCTTACTGACAAGACCAGCTTTCGGGAATCCTAAGAGCAGAGAAAAAGTCTAGAGCAAGGAATAGTGACCCTTTAGTGGGGAGGGATTAGGTCAGGGAACATCTAAATAAACTGGACATACACATGGCCACCGGCCCTGATGGGGTTCATCTATGGGAACGGATGGGATGGGATGGGATGGGATGGGATGGGATGGGATGGGATGGGATGGGATGGGATGGGATGGGATGGGATGGGATGGGAGCACACTGTCACTGCAAGGCCACTCTTGATTATCTAAGAAAGAGCACGAGATTGGAGAGGGAAGGAGATTTCCTGAAAACTGGAAGAAAGCAAATGTTATTCGGAAAGGAAGATCCAGGGAACCACAGCAGGGTTGGCCTCACCTTGATGACGGAGATGGTGAAGCAAATAATCTTTGAAGCTGTTTTCAGCTACCTTAAGGGCAAGAAGATGATTTGGAGTAGTCAGCCCAAATTTACAAACAGGAAGTTAGGCCTGACCAACCTGACAGCCTTCTGTAAGGCAACAACCAGCTTGGCTGGCAATGACTTTAGGCTTTTGATGCTGTCTCCCATAACATCCTCACAGACATGCTGATGGAGTGCATGGTGAGATGAACTGAACAGGCTGAATGGCCATACTTAGAGGGTTGTGACTAGCAGCACAGTGTCCTGCTGGAGGCTAGTGGTGTGCTTTAGAGGTTGATTCTAGGATCAGGACTGTTGAAGATCTTTATTGATGACCTGGGTGACAAGAATTGCGCCAGCTTTTAGATGGTACAGAACTGGGAGGAACTGGGAGGATCCTCCAGATGGTTGTGCTGCCAAACAGATGACCTTGACAGGCTGAAGAATGAACAGAGAGGAACTTCATGAAGTCCAACAAAGCGAAATTCAATGTCCTTCTCTCAGGAGGAATACCCTGTGCATCACTACATGACCTGGGGGACCTTGTGGTCAACAAGCTGACCATGAGCCAACAGTGCATTTGCATGGCATTAGGAAGAGCGTTGCCAGCAGGTTAAGGGAGAAGAAGGAAAAAAGTTTTGATTCCTCCTTTGTCACTGAGCACTAACATGGCTGCACCATCTCAGCATCAAGAGGAAATCCTTGCCATACGGTGATGAAAACAGTGCTGTTGCACAGGTTCAGATGTATGAAGATGTATGCAGATGTGAGGGCTGCATAAACAGGAGAGAGCAGATGCAGGTTTAGGAGCTGGTAAGGAAATGGTGATGAAGGTGCCAAACCAGAGCAAATTGCCAATGGTGATGCTGGTGGAAGCTGGACCTGCACCTTATGACTGCCACGGCTATTTCTTGCCTATGCTTAGGTCAAGCTGTGTGATGTTGCTGAGTATCCTTCTTCTAAGGATAGGAAAAGGGGAAGGGTCCTGCTCAGGTCTGAGCCAGCAGGTAGAGTCCAGGCTTCTGAGACCTGGCCTGATTTCTTCTGTGCTGATCATGCTTTTGCAGGTCGTGTCTGTGTATCCAAGAGCTGTGAGTGTGCTCAGGAAGGTCCAACAGGCTGGACTAGTGACCAGAAGGGACAGCTGGTTTTTTTTTCACAGAATATTGCCTTTTGGATAAGTGCACTGAGGAAGGGAGAAGGACAGAAGTTTTCCCAAGAAACATTTTGTATTCAAACAATTATTTTTGTTTTCCTGGAAACTAATGCTATGGACTAAAAAAGAGCTGGATTCAGCTGACCACTAGCATTAATAACCCTGGGAGGAAAACAGAGAACCCATTTTCCAATGCTTTGAAAGGGGATCCATCCCCTTGCTCATGAAAAACTTCTTGGAAATGGCTTCTTAGGTTTTGTTCGGTCTCATTTATTCACAGTGAGGAGAAACAAACTCGGGAAATAAAGCATCTTCAAAGCTTTGCAATGAGAAGACAGGCAGTGAGCCCTCGGCCAGGACAGGAGGTTTTGTCTGACCAAGATGGGCACCAAAAACCATCCAAACCAGAACAACTATTTCACTGGAATGAAAGGCCGTGAAAAACAGCTGACTAACACCACACACATAGAAAAGGGGCAGAACCGTGCAGGCTTCTTCCACAGTATCTCTGCATCAAACAAGGGTTTAATTGGAGCAGTTTAGGGTTTCATCCATAGGCAGAGGTGTGGTGCACCAGCACATTCCTGGGTGCAATTCCAATCTTCTTACAGTGTATATCCCCAATAGCTCTATCAAAGCCACCAGGCCTGCTTTGGCTGCAACTCATGGAGGAGCATGCTGAGGAGCTGTGGCTGCCCAGCTGTGCCAGGAAAGAGGTCCTGCCCCAGTATTTGGTCACCCTGCTTGAAATCAGACCCAGCAAGGCAGTGAGAAGGCAGCAGATCCCAAGTGCTGCTCAGCCCGTCTGGCCAAGTCAGGGTTTTCCCATACATCTGCTCCCCTTGCTCCAAGCCTGCACCCCAGCAGCAGCCTGGGAGGGATGAGCAATCCAATCTCACCCCATCAGCGAGGGTGGGGAAACGTTGGGGAAGCAAAGCTGGGAGCCCAAGCTCATTTACAGAAGTGCCTGATGAGTGATGAAGTCACTTTCACAATTGTTTCCAGTGAAAAACCTGCACCAGGAAACTTGCCACTTAGCCTCCTTGAAAATAAATATTTCTCTGCAGGAAATTGCTTCTTGAAAACAGCCCGGATGCCTGGGAGAAACGGCCAAGGAACTGACGTGTGTGGAGGGTGGGTGGCCACGTATGCCTAGCCTGCAGAGCTGGGAGGTGGGGGGTGCAAATGGGAGAGAGGGGAGGCACCCAGAGAGCACCACGGGGTCCTTGGTTGTTCCTCTCTGCCTGCCTGCTTACTAAGAGCAGCCTTCTCCTGTCATACAAAACGTGGAATGATTGGAATTGAGGCACACGGATGTATCTTAAATTAGATGCTGTGTATTTTGTGCCCATCTGGTTGAATTCGAGGCTGCCCTACTGGCTGAAGGACTATCTCATCTTTCCTCCTTCCTCTGCTGGGTTTTATAGGAAGTCTTGGGGACATCCCAAGCTGCCATTTAGCCAGTTGTCCCCAAAAGCAGTGTGAAAAAAAGCTGGGCTATTTTTTCCTGGATAAATTAGATCTTGGCTCAGCAGACTGCATTTTTTTATTTTTATTTTTATTTTTATTTTTATTTTTATTTTTATTTTTATTTTTTACACCCAGGCAGAAGCAAACCCTTCTCTGCGAGCATGTGGAAGTTTCCTCAAACTGAAGCTGAAGCCAAACTCTTCTTGGGCACCCAGTGAAAGGACAAGAAGTGATGAGAAAAAATTGAAGCTTGAAACAGGACAATTAAGCATAAGAAAACACTTCTTCTCTTTTAGGGTAGTCCAACATCATCAGGTTGCCCAGAGAGGGTGTGGAGTCTCCATGCTCAGAGATACTGGTATACTCAGTTGGGACACAGTCCTGCTGTAGAACACCTCACTATGATGCTCTCCAGAGGGACCTCCAGCCTCAGTCTGTAACTGCTAAGAGTCACTTATAAAGAACAGAAAGACCGAGTTCTTGGAGCCTTGTTTTTTGCTGTGAAAGCATTTAAAGGGAAGATAACATCCACTTCTCCCATAGGCTGCAGCACTCTGTACAGCTTTGCTTTCCCATGGCGGTCGCCAAGCTTCCAGTTGTACCTGCAGGGACATGCATGGTGGGCAAGGCAAGAACCAGCCCCAGGGGAAGGCTCCTACCCTCAGCCTCCTTTGGAAGGGCCAAAATCTGGGCAGATTTTCATTGGAGCTCCTTAGGAATTTTCTTAACCTTGGAGATGCTTTCCGGGTCTGATGAGGGACAAAGACGATGACAGAAAAAGAGTCAGGTGGATGACAGGGATGGAGACCCATGGGGATCAAATGTGATGTGCAAGAAGGAGGAACACCAGTAGAGACCGCACAGTGTGAAGACAGTGAAGGCTGCACGTGCCTTGCCTGCACCCCCTTTTAAGCAGGAGGGGTTGGGTGCCTTCCTTCTGCAGACTTTGCAGCGGGGGTTTATGAGGAGCAGGGAAATCTCTTCCTTCTTCCAAGAGAGATGCCTTCAAATACACGGGTGCTGCTGCACAGGGGTGGCTTTGCTGCAGAAAGCAGAGCACAGCGTGTCCTCCCGCTCAGTGCTGGTGGGTGAGGTGCTTTACCAGGCCAAAGTCATTTGACATTGCTCTAGTGGGTGTCTGAAGCTAATGAATCCAGATTAAGCAGTGCGGAGGCTGGGGAGCTAGATTTCTGCTGAATATGCATAAAGACAAATATGAATTCTAAAATTTTGAGGAAGCGTTTCTACCCTGGCTCAGTGCTAATGCTGATAAAAAGAGTCACAAATTAGTACAGGAATAGGAAGAAAAATTGGGCTTTGTCTTTTTTTTTTTTTAACTGCTAAAACCAGGCATCTGTTTTTCTACCAGGAATTAATTTCTTACATGCAATAATGAAGCATGGAGTAAGCTATCAACATGTGCCCTTTCCTGGCAGAATAACTCCCACCTCAATTAAGTAAATAGGAAGAGGAACTGAAGTTAAATTTGAAAAAAAAAAAAAAATCCTTTGTATTGAAAAAAAATAAAGGTGATTAAATCAGGAACTTCGCACTGCAAGGAGGATGCCAGCATCAGATTAGCCCTTCTGTCCTGTTCCCCAGCACCTGAGTGCCTGCAGAGGTAATGAGGACTCAACCAGCTCTACTCTACAGATGGGAAAACTGCAGTACAGAAAACAGCAATTTCACTGAGTGTTACAGAGCAAAGCAAAAGTCACCCTGGTGATTCAGATGACTTCTGAGCCAATTCCCAGCTGAAATACAGCCCACACAGTGCTGCTTGGAGCACCTCGTGGTTGAACTGCCAAGGAGGAGCATCCTCTCTGGGTACTGATTGATGGGCAACCACAAGCAGGTGAGGGCACTTACTGAAAGGAGCCTAGTAGCTTTATGAACTGATAACTGGGCAGTGAATCGTAGCTGGTACTTGCTATTAGATATTGAAAAAGCTGACTGGGCAATGAGAAGATGAGCCCTCAGGAGATTTAGCAGCTACAGCCCAGAGCTGTTGGGGCAGAGCTGACTTAATGTATGAGAATGGAAGGAAAACCCTTTTATGGTGCAATGCTGTTGAAAAAGTGCATACTAAAAAAAAAAGAAAAACAAAGAAAGATGTGTTTTTCAGAGATTCGTTTTTAAGAATAAGATGTTACTTAACTGACTGCAAGTACTTTTGCTTTAGTCTTCAAATGCTTGGAAATCCTATCCCACACCTAAGCTGTATACGATCATAGAATGATAGATTCATTAATGTTGGAAAAGGCCTATGATGATCTGGTCTAACTGCCAACCTCTCTGTGCCACGCACGCTCATGTCCCTCAGTGCCATATCCACATCAGTCTTGAACACCTTCAGGGATGGTGACTTCACCACTTCTCTGGGCAGACTGTTCCAATATCTCACCACTCTTTTTGATAAGGAATTCTTCCTAATGTCCAAACTGAATCTCCTCTGGCATAACTTGTGGACATTCCCTCTCATCCTATTGATGATTACGTGGGAGAAGAGGCTGAACCCCATCTCACCACAAACGTCCCTTGAGGGAGCTTTAGACAGCAGTGAGGTCTCCCCTCAGCCTCCTCAGCTGCTCTTCATAAGACCTGTGCTCCAGACCCCTCACCTCTGGACACGCTCCAGGACCTCGATGTCTTTCTTGTAGTGAGGGACCCAAACCTGAACACAGCACTCGAGGTGTGGCCTCACCAGAGCTGAGTATGGAGGGACAATCAGCTCCCTGCCCCTGCTGGCTGCACTATTTGTGATACAAGCCAGGATGCCATTGGCCTTCTCGGCCCTGGAAGGCCTCTCCAATTTTCTCTCTGGGTGACGTCTTTGTATTCCTCACAACCTGCCTAAGCCTTCTTCCAAAGATCACAAACTCTCTTTTTTCCTGGAGTCTGAGCAAAAGTTCCCTGTTCGTCCACACTGGTCATCTTCCCTACCAGTTCATCTTACAGCACAGGGGTGCTGTATGACTGCTATGCCTCTAAGACTTCCTTCTTGAGGGGTCTCCATCCTTCCTGGACCCCTCTACATTTCAGAACTGAACACCAAGGGACCCTCCCTCCAGAAGCCCAAGGCAGCATTGTTTTTGCAGACTCCTCTCCTGACCTCACCAAGAACTGAGAACTCTACCATTTTGTGGTCACTTTGCCCAAGAAGGCTTCCAACCTCCACATCTCCCACCAGTCCCCTGTTCCCAAACAGCAGCTCTAGCAGAGCACCTCCCCTGGCAGGCTCTCTTACCAGCTGTGTCAGGAAGTTACCTGCCACACACTCTAGAAACCTCCTAGATTACTTCCTCTCTGCTGCACTGTATTTCCAGCAAACATCTGTAAGCTGAAATCCTCCATGACTACAAGCTGGCAATCACATGATATCTGTCAACTGTTTCTGGAAGGCTTCATTTATCTCTCCATCCCAGACAGACAGATGATATAAACTTCCCTTTCCCTTCATCCTTACCCTTAAGGACCCTTAACACTCCCTAAACAAAAGAGCCACGCCACTGCCCCTCCTTCCTTGCCAATCCATTCTAAAGAGCTTATAGCCCTCCACTGCAGCAATACAGTCATGAGAGTTGTCCTACCATGTTTCAGTGAAAGCATTTAAGTCACAGTTTTCTTGTCACACAGTGGCTTCCAGTTCCTTTTGCTTGTTGCCCATACTATATGCATTGGTGTAGATGTAATTCAGCCGGGCTGTCGGTCTCACCCCAACCCTGACATTCTTGCCCCAGGCTCAATTTTAACATCCCTCTTGATAGCCTGCAGTCTTCTCCCCATGACCTCATTGCTGCAAGCCCAAACTAGCAGAAGTGGGCAATAATTAGAGGGCCACACCAGACCAGGAAGCTTCTGTGTGATGCTCCTGACCCAGGCCCCAAAGAGGCAGCAGACTGCCCTGCGGGTAGGAACTTGTCAGCACATCGAGCCCTCGGTTTCCCTTAGAAGGACTCAGCTATGACAATCACATTTCTTTTGTTCCTGACAGAGACAGTCTCGAGGCATGGGAGTGGCTGACTCGCCCTAGACAGCCTTCTGCATGGACTTTCTTCAGCATCCTCACTTACCTGTCCCAGAACCTCACACTTATTGTGCAAGGGCACCTGGGAAGGTGAGACAGGCTGGGAGGGGTTCAGCCAAAGCAGGAACCTGCCTCCACTCCTCCCTGCAGCTAGAGCCCTGAGACCCCTCATGGTGCTGTGGGTGCTGGACTCTGCATTGCTTGTTATAGGTTCCCTTTGATCTCTTTCCCTGCAGGCATCTTCTGCAGAGCCTTCTTCCCTTTCCTCTGACTTTGGCACTCCCTTGGCTGTCTTATTGCTGGAAGCAGTGCCCATTGCAGGGCTATGTCAAGCACAGAAAGAGTCTTAGTTAGACATCTAACAATGCTGTTACCCCCCGTTTTGTCTTAACTCTTGGTGGTGGTCTGTGTTCCTAAAATGTGAGGCAAAGACCCAGGTGGAAAGGAGCATGAGGGGCCTGAGCTAGTGGTTGCATCAGCATCACAGGAGGGCAGAGCAAAGGTGGGCTGAACCCAGGATGTAGGTGTGAGCACAGTTTGTGGGCATCAGGTAGAAAGGCTGCTGGAGGAGAGAGTCCTACAGCAGGACAATAAGCAGGAAGATGACACACATCTGCATATTAGAAAACCCTGTCCAGTTTTGGTGGTACAACATGGAGAAGGAAGCAACCTGCTTTTGTATTGTTGTTTTGTATTGTATTGAACAATACTGTGTATTGTTCTCAAGCACTTGGGACTCTTTGGAGCTGAGCTGAATGCCGCTCATTTCTGGATGCGTGCTTAGCTTTGATCTCAGCAAAGCCGTGTGCGTGACCAGAATAACATCGCCAAACACCAGATCCTGCACTGCCATGCCGGAGCATCCTCATCCCAGACAGGTGCTTCCGATCCGCCTCGTTTGTTTTTTGTCTGCGGAGAAGGAAACCAGACGTGGCGTAGCACGGTGCAGGAGATTGAAGGGGATGCCCACGGCTCTCTGCAGAAGGTCCCCAGGCAGCAGGCGGCTGCGGAGAGCACGCAGGCGAGGGAATGGGGACGTGTCCCGGGAGGAGGATCGCCACTCCGCTTCCACTCCTCGGCTGCCCTGCATTTTGGAGCGGCTGACTCAAGAGGGCAGCAAGCCGACGGGCTGCCACCGGCTCCAGCAGCCCTGCCCCGAGGGATCCCACCGACGGCCTCCGCGTCCGGGAGGGCCGCGTGTCGGAGGGGTTCGCCGGGATGACGCGAGCTCCTGATCGAAGGACACGGGAGGAGCCGGGGGTTCTGTGCTGCCCTCCTCTCCCCGCGCCCTTGGGTTCCTGGCTGAGGAGGCCAGGGTTCCTCAGTGCTGCCGGGTGACACCTGGTCTCACCTCCGCAAATGACACCAGCCTGGAGCCCGTCCCGTCCGAAACTTAACGTGGTTGCCAGTCTGACCACGAAATGGAGGTGAGATCTCTCCCTCCCGCTGTCACCGTGGTTACAGCTGCCTCCCTCGCGTCTCCAGAGGGGAGCCGAGCGAGTTTCTGGGCACTGAGAACACGAAGTACGTGCAGCACACAAAGGGCTTTGGACCCCGGCGAGCCTTCCTTGCACAGCCCAATGCCGTTCTTCATAGGATTGAAGGCGCTCTGTGAAACAAACGGGAAGGTCAGCTATTTTCACCACGGCTTGCATAAGAATCTCAACATCCTTTGCTGTAAGAGCTGCGTTGGTAACTTCCTACTGCAGCACTGAATCACAACAGCTTCCCACAGCAACCCGCAGTAAAAATAAACCCAGCAAGGGGAAGTGGCTGCAGCCGCTCCGCTCTCTGGGGCGCACGCCTGAGTCACGGAACAGCAACGCCAAAGACGTTGATTCTGCCGACAGCGATGAAATCCGCCAGCGGCCCCGAGCGCTGCCCGCCGAACGCACGCAGCCTTGCGGCGGGACGCTCGGGCCGCTTGAAGATAACCGCGCGCTCAAGCGCCGCGTCGGCTCCGCGTTTCCAGCAGGGGCCGGGCTTAAGAATGAGCCTAAAAGGAGACGGGCACGACGAGGCCCGTCCGCTTCGAGGCCCCTTCCCCAAACGGGCGGGGAGCTCCGCCAGCCCCGCTTTTGTTACGGAGCGCCGCTCGGGCCCCGCAGCGCTCGGCGAGACCCCGCGCCCCTTCCCGCGCTTCGCCCCCGCCCCCCCCCGCCGCACCTCATTGGCGCAGAGCGCCGGGGGCGTGGCCTCGGAGGGGCGAGACGCGCCGGCCCCGCCCCCCGCCCGCCCCCCGCGGCATGACACGCAGGGCCGGCGGCGAAGCTCCGCTTTAATTGAGGCCGCCGGGATGAGGCGCGCCGCGTAGGGCAGAGCGGGGCCGCTGCGCTCCGGGCCGCGGGCAGCGCGTACGCACGGCCGCGCGGAGGAGCCCGGCACGGCGAGCCGCCGCGGCGGAAGGGAGCGGGGGGAGGGCTGCCGCCGAGCCCCATGAAAACGCAGGTCTGGGGGAGCTCCCCGCGGGCGCCCATGGCTGCGGCGATGCCGTGCAAGAGCGCTGAGTGGCTGCAGGAGGAGCTGGAGTCGGGCGGCGGCCGGTCGCTGTTGCTGCTCGACTGCCGCTCGCACGAGCTGTTCGAGAGCTCGCACATCGAGACGGCCATCAATCTGGCCATCCCCGGCCTGATGCTCCGCCGCCTCAAGAAGGGCAACCTGCCCATCCGCTCCATTATCCCCAACCACGAGGACAAGGAGCGCTTCGTCAAGCGCTGCAAGGCCGACACCGTGTTGCTTTACGACGAGGCCACCGCCGACTGGCAGGACGCCGGGGCCGCCGGCTCCGTGCTGGGGCTGCTGCTCCAGAAGCTGCGCGACGACGGCTGCAAAGCCTACTACCTGAAAGGTGAGCTCCCCGCCGGCGGGTCTCGTCCCTTTTTTTTTTCCCCCGCCCCGCTTCCATCCTCCGCACAAAATGGTGGGAGTTGGGATCGCCCCGCTCCCTTCTGCCCTTCTCCGTTCCCCCGGCAGCGGCCGCAGCCTTCGCGCCCGCCCCGCCGCGCTGTCCTCGGCCGACCCCGGCCGTGCCATTGCTGCCCCGGGGTGCCCCTCCTTTCCGGTGATGGGCTCGCAGCCCTCTCCCCCCCCCCCCCCCCCCCCCCCCCCC